>JASDQU010436017.1:40744-55791 GCA_032191745.1 Picea mariana
GAATTCATGCAGGTGAGATGGTGGAGGGTGATCATCCATTGAAGCTGATGGAGAGGGAAGGATCGTTATTTGGGAGGCTTGTGATAGAGTATTGGTCCCACGCATCAAATTCTCTTCTTCATGCAACAAGCACTAAATGAATAACCTTTCGATCTCTCTGCCCAAAACATGAGATCTTTGGTCGATGCATTAACGCTTACATGATGGGCTAATTGTACCATTAGTTTGACATGGTTGTTCAATTGATGTATTCTCTTGTTAGGTAACATCTCATTGTAATAGCGATAAAAAAACTACGATCAAAAAACTAGGAGGCCGTTTGTTTACAATTAGCTCATCTGTTAGTGGACCCTGGATTTTCTTAGATAAAAAAGTATTTTGAAATATGTTTTTTTAGTGTATTTCGATCATTTTTTGTCCAACGATTTGATTGGTAAGGTATACATATCCTACTCTTTCTGGATTTGATCTTGTAAGATCTATAGAGGTATACATACCCTACCCACCCCTTTGGATTTGATTTTGTAAGATCTATAGAGGTATACATACCCTACCCCTCTCCCATTTGGATTTGAACTTATAACCTCTTAAGAGGAAATATATATTCTTAACCATTATGCCCACTCAAGCTATATTTTCATAAACTACTTGTTTTGTTTTCATGTTTGAAAATGATTCACTAATTTTAACTAAAATTGTTTAAATGTCTCTTGAAAGATGTTGAGATTTGAAATAAAGTATGATGCAATATCTTTGCCCAACTTACATTAGACTTTTATCGTTTGTATGGAGTGGATAAGACTATTTTTTATCATTTATATGGAATAGATGACGAGTCGCTTACACTCTCTCATTGATGTTATGAAAATTTAATTCTCAAATTATTTCTGAAAAACATAGGTTATGCATTCAAGATGAGGATGTGAGAATCATAAATTATGCAATCTAAGATGAGGATGTAGCTTTGTCTTCAACATGTCATCTATATTGAATATTTACAACAATCTCGAAGTTGTAGTTGTTGTAACATGACAAGTTTTGTTTGCAGCCATTTCAATGATTTATTTGACTTTTCAGCTTCATAARCCGCCAAGTATCTTGAAAAGACTCCTTACTTGACTATGGATTATAACTGATTTTTGGTTTGTTCAATTTAATAAGAAACATTGTTTTACTTTTGCTRACGAATTGGTGAGACTGAATGGTACAACGAAATCACCTGTTCGCAAATAATTTTTGCGGGTCCATAGGAGGASCAATGACCATTAGGGCTTTCATGGCGGAGGATTAGTCTTTGAAGAAAAACTTCGACCTTCTTGATTTAAATTCAAGCCCCCTTTCCACAGTTTCTCAGCAAATGAGTGGTTGTTTTAACATCTGGAGGTGTTGAGTGCCATTGTTCTTTGCTCCTCTGCTCTTGCTATGGTTCTACTGCCAAAGGGTAYTGTCAATCCTGGTATGCACAATAAAACTAAAAGTCGATTGTGGGAGATTTTTGTTGTTATTTGTGTTTATATGTATAAGATGATCATGCCTAACAATTTGAACCGGTGTAAGTTTTAGTCGGATAGCTGTATCTTATGGTCTGTCATTGAACATATCATGGGTTTTCGGTATTCAAAACCAACATACACTAGCTAACTACATTGTGTCTGTAGAGCGCATCAAATAGTACATGCACATTGGTAGTAAGGCACCAGTAGTCATAGAAGATCTCAGACCTCCAGCTAATTGGCCCTTGCATGGGAAGGTGGAATTACAAGACTCGTGCTTACTGACAAAATAACTGTGTTAAGATTAATTCGACTAATTCTTTTTGGTTGAAATTTGAATGGTTAATGATGTTTGCAGTGACATATATTCGTTATGTGTGCAGAATAGATATAGATCCAATAGTACCGTTGCTCTTGGGCATTATATGTACATTTGAAGGAGCGCAAAAGGTTGGCATTGCTGGCCAAACAGGAAGTGGGAATATTGAATATTGTTATAGCATGTTGTTCCACCTCAGTAGTTAGTTGAGATGCATGTGATTGGTCATTATGTCTTCATATCTTTCTTTTTGGATGTATGGGTTCTCTCAAAACCAAACTCTGCAAAATTCCTTCCTAGTAATCCATTTGCTACTTTTGCTTAGTAAAGTTGTGAGTATTTACCCTTTTCTTTTAGGAAAGGCACAAGTGCATCTTCATGTATCAGAAAAATATAAAAAACATGAAAAGCTGGGTTTATGAGAAAATTAACTCAATAACTCCTTAAAACCCATAGAAAAATGGTCTCAACTATCTTGAAATGGTATTAAAAAATACCTAAAGAAGGAAGCAAGGTACAAGCATTGTTATTATGCCATAGTAATCTTTTAGCCCCTAACATCCAAGCCATTTATTCTTGAGGTTTTTATGAATTCATTTCCATAGAAACCTTTGTTTCCCGAAGTTCATTTCTCATTCGCATCAACGAGGCTTAACATCCCTCGATCTTTCTCCTATTTGGGAGGAGAAGAAAGATGGAGGTGTTGTAGTCATGAGTGACCTGGGATTGGAGGAATCCAGAAGGGCGGTTACAGATAGTGTCAACAACATAATCAGGTACAAGCTTTTGTATTGTTGTTCTAAATAATAAAATGAAGATCATTATTCTTTCGCTCCCCTAAATGATGAGTTTTTTATGTTGAATTCAATATATAGTCAATGAACTAATTTGCCTAATTAAGTAAAATTAAAGTAGTTGTTTTTTATTCATTTCACTTCTGCCAGTTAGTCTTGAGGAAGGTTTCTTGTTTTTGTGTGCAAGTTTGCAATTTGAAGCAGGAGCAAGGACAACCGACAAGGATCATCTCCAATCAACCTTCGTAATTAGGTAAGTTCTCTTGTAACTACTTAGCAATTATCAAAATAATATCTTGAACTATTTTTGGGAAAGAATAGCATTGTTCTTTGTATGTTTTCTATTATAGTTAGCCTTAGCTATAGGAAAGTTTATTTCCTCAATAATGGGTGTGGGAGACAATTTCCAATTTCTCCTTTATTTTTGGATACAAAGATGACCACCTTGTAGTTATCCTTATGATTTTCATCATGGACCTATTTCATGGCCCACCAAATAGAGTCCCAAGTTTCAAGTGTGTAAAGGCTATCTCCAAGCTGATAAGGGAACAATGGGAAAATTATGAGATCCAAAAATGAATCTAGTTCCCTGCAAACCTAATCAATCTATACATCTTCCATTAGTCACTTTCCCTTGTACATTTGAAATTAGAGAATAAATAAATAGGGGGAATAAAATCATTACTTCATTTGGTTTTCCATGGTCAAGATAGACCTAGATGTGAAAGGGTTCATGACCTATATTAATGAATTCATGTGTGTTTGATTTTCCTTTATAAATGATAAGATTCATGTAAGGATGCCCACTAAAATAATGTCTTATATACAAGTGGGTATGGAAGTGAAGAGAAATTATTGGTTCACAACATAAGAGTTTATAGTTATTAGGATATATGGGTTAGACCTCACGCCACATAGGTTCCCTATGTAGGTATGGAAGTGAAGAGAAATTATTGGTTCACAACGTAGGAGTTTATAGTTATTAGGATATATGGGTTAGACCTTACCCCACATAAGCTCCCTATGTTATTGACCCCCAAGATTTTGTGTTAGAGTATATTAGGAAAATCTTGAAGGTAGATGAGAAAAAAAAAATTGGGATGAAAAAAGAAAGGTTATGTAACCTACCCTATTTCTTTGGGTGGTTATTCCTTTACTTATCCCAAAGGAATCCATAAGTATGGAAAGTTCCTATATTCATTTAGTCTCCCTCTATATACTAAATTGAAGTATGACTTTCATTTTGTCATACCAAGGGTCCAAGGGAATTAGAATTTTGGGACATAAAACCATGAAAGTAAGATAAACATTGAAGAGTTAGCGAACCAATAATCATGGGAGGAGGTACAAGATATCATAATGAGTGGTTGAAAGGACTTGAAGGAAGATAGTCGACTTGAATTTCTAGATTCAGTGGTGGATAAACTACATGTGTCCATTTATTTTACATTTTATCAGAAGGATGATCAAGGCATTATAGAGTACCATGCCAAATGTTTTACCTTTCCACATGAGAGAAGAGCCAAGATCTTCAAAGATAATTTTGATAAACACAAAATAAACTCATGGTGGCGAATTGGGACTTATATCAAGTAGAAAAAAGAAAAGTCTAGTGAAATATTTGAAGACATGGAGTTCTCTAAAATATGGATCTTTGGGGGGTTTCAAGTTTGGTTGAGACTCAAGAATGGGATCTTCTTTGCTAATTTGGCGGTGTTACTCAAATTCCCCTACCTATATGGTGAGTTTGTTTCTTTGCTTCCTAAATTTTTTATCCACCTTCAGATAGTGGGTTCTAATGTGTAGGGTGCCAAAGCAAGTTTGACATCAACATTCAATATTTCTCATAATTCATGGGTCACATATGTAAAATTTAGAGTTGCTATTAAGTTCTTTTTAGTTTACTAGACAATAATATCATAAGCATGATCACTGGAAGAAACAAAATCACAAGGTAGACAACATATCCTAGGAAACCCTCATGGGGGAGAAAACCCAGCAAAAAATTCCTTAATATAGATTGCCAATACAATGCCAAGATAAAATACCAAACACTAGAGAATATCCAAGACTGAGCAATGCGCCTCTCTCTTTTCCTTCTTCTAACTGCAACTTCCTTCAAACTTGCGCATTAGATGAGTGACTTGAGTGAGTGAGTGAGTGAATGAGGCGCTAGCCTCTCTTATTTATACTAGCTAAGGAGCATTAGGGTTGTGTCTTTTCATCAAGCAGGGTCAGCTTCTTCAACTAGTGGCTAAAACCACTTTAATTAGCCCTAGGGGAAGACTTCTCAATTAACATCATTTGACTAGGGTTTGACCAATCCACAAAAGGGGATTTGGTCATACATGAGTCTTGATATGATCAATCCACAAAAGGGGATTGATCTACATGACAATAACTCAATTATAATTAGAATATTGTTTGCAGTTACAATATTTCAACACTCCCCCTTAACAAGAAGGGTATTCTACAATACAACATCATCAAGAGAGAGTGAGAGGGAAACAACATCATCAACATATGAAACATTGACTGGCATATCTATAAATCATCATAAGTTTTTCTCATCATCAATAACATCATCTTTCACAACATGGAGCTGGAGTAGCATCATCATCATCTGCATCAACATCAATTAGCATAATGCTAAGGAAACACCATCAACACCATCATTAATAGCATGAGGTTAGTATAACATAATCAACAACAACACAAGGTTGATACATCATCATCAACAATAGCACGAGGCTGAAACAACAACATTATCAACAACACGAGGTTGGAGCAACAACATCATCAACACGAGGTTGAGATAACATCATCATCATCAACACGAGGTTGAGATAACATCATCATCATCATCATCATATAAAAACAGAATGAGGCAGGTGTAACAAAAACATTTTTTGGTACTCTGACAAACCCTAGGGATCTTCCCAAGAATCATAAGATTCCCTAGGATATAAAATCCTAATGGAGCTACCACGTGGTATTCTGACATGCCCTCCTTACCATACATTCAGGATCTTCTCAGGAATCATAAGATTCCCTAGGATTATAAAAATCCTAACAGAGCTACCACTACTGACCACAACTAGCATATACATGCACAGGTACTCTGACAGACCATCCTTATCGGACCTTCAGGATCTATCCAGGGATGATCAGTCCCCTAGGATATAAAATCCTAACTGAGCTACATGTTGTCGGTTAGGATACCATAGTATCATCAACATCACTCCACCTTTCGAGGGAGGCCTTTCAGATTATACCAAGCTTGTCTCGAAAGTATTCAAACTTTACACGAGACAGAGGCTTAGTCAACACATCTGCAACCTGTTCATCTGTGCCAACATATTAGACCTTTACAACTCCCCTCTGCACCATATCAGGAATGTAGTGATATCAAATTTCTATGTGCTTCGACTTGTCATGGAACACAGGGTTCTACATCATCTTTATGCAACTCTAGTTATAACATAGAATCATGGTGGCTTCCATCTCCAGATCAAATAGACCTGTCAACAAATTCTGAAGCCATATGGATTCACAACTGGTGGAACATGTTGCAATGTATTATTCTTCTACCATGTTGAGAGAAATATTGGATTGCTTCCTTCTCTACCATGAAGTCATGGCTAACCCCAGACTGAAACAACATCCCGAAGTGCTCTTTCTATAAGAAACACCTTCATCCCAATCTGAATTAGTATAACCAACCAGTCTGAAGTCATGATCTCCATTATAACATAGACCAAAGTCCAACGTACCCTTAAGGTATCTCATCACATGTTTTGCAGCAACAAGGTGAACACATATGGGCTCTACCAGGTATTGACTCAAGGTGTTCACAACAAAACATATATTTGGCCCAGTATTTGTCAGATACATCAACGATCCAATGATTTGTCTGTAGAGCGTAACATCAACCAATTATGATGAAGTATCAACCAAGAGATTCAAATTTGTTTCCATGGGTGTGTTCATCGATTTACATTCCAACACATCAAACCTCTTCAGTATTTCAACTGTATACTTCCCTTGGTTAAGGAAGATCTTCTCTGGGCTCTGCCAAACTTCAAGACCTAAGAAATAATGCATCATGCCTAGGTATTTCATCTCAAATTATGGAGTGAGCTTCTTCTTACAATCAGTGATGAGCTTCTCTTCTCCATTTAAGAATAAGTCATCCACATACAACAACAATTTAACTAGCTCATCATTCATAACCTTGAAGTAAATTTTAGAATCAACTTTACTTTTGGTAAAGCCCAAGCTCATCAGGAAACTGTCAATTCTTCCATACCAAGCTCTATGAGATTTCTTCAACTCGTATAGAGCCTTATTCAACCTACAGACATGAGTCTTTCTATCTTCAACTTCAAACCCTTGAGGTTGTTCTATGCGCTTCTTCTTCAATAACACCATTTAAGAAGGTTGTTTTCACATCCATTTGGTGTAACTTCCACTTCATCTTGGTTGCAAGAGCTATGATGGTTCTGATAGAAGTGTATCTGGATACAGGAGAAAATGTCTCTTCATAATCAATGCCTTCCTTTTGAGAAAATCCATGAGCTACAAACCTTGCTTTATGTTTTTCAATACTTCCATCTGCAACATGTTTTATCTTGTATAGCCATTTTGAAGATACCACATCTTTGTTCTTCGGTCTGGGAACTATTTCCCATACATCATTATTTATAATGGATTGGTATTCTTCTATCATGGCATATGTCCGTTATTTCTTCTGAATGGCTTCTTCAAAGAAAGTAGGATCCTTTTCTATGAGATCACAAATCAAAACCATGCAACTGGAGAATGGCTTAGGTTTCTTGATTTGTCTCATGGTTCCTTCTGGGTCACTATACTTCTCTCCATCGTGAATAAGTTCCCTTTCCCAAGTTGGATTTCTCTTGTGAGAGATTGTCATTTGGGGAGGTTCTTGAGATTCTATCATATCATGATCTTCTTGAATCTCATCATCAGGGGTAACTATAACTTCCCTCACTGGTTCTGCAACTCTGGGAGCTACAGGTTCTTCTTCATATACTTCTTCAAGATGGAATCTCCTTGATTTCTTGAATGTTGTATCTTCATCAAAGGTTACATCTTTGTTGATCTCAATATGATGGTAACCTGGTATGTAAATTCGGAAGGCCTTTGAGACCTCACGGTATCCAACAAATATTCCCTTCTTTCCTGAAGGGTCCATCTTAGTTCTCCTTTCTTTTGGAATGTGTACAAACACTGGAAAGCCAAATATCTTGAGATGACTTACTTATAGCTTATTTCCGAAGAACATTTCTTCAGGGTTTTTGAATCCAAGTGCGCTATGAGATAATATGTTTTGGACATACAATGTTGTTCTTGTTGCTTCTACCCATAAGTGCATTGGAAGATCTTGATCGTGGATCATAGTTTTCATAGCTTCCATTATTGTTCTATTCTTTCTTTCCACGACACCATTTTGCTGAGGATTATAGGGAGTGGTGAGCTCCCTCTTAATCCCGACATCTTTGCAAAATCTTACAAATTATTTTGAGGTGTATTCTCCTCCATTATTTGACCTGAGTATCTTGATTTTTTCTTTTAGAGAGATTTTCTATCAAGGCTTTGAATTTCTTGAAATTCCCAAATACTTCATCTTTTGATTTCAAGAAATAAACCCAAGTCTTGTGAGAATAATCATCAATAAATGATACATAGTATACATACCCACTAAGGGAGGTTGATGGAATTGGGCTATGTACATATGATTGGATGAGCTCCAAGATTCCTTCTGCTTTACTATTTCTCTTCAGGAAAGGATTCTTTATGTTCTTTCCTTGTGCATATCCCTTGCACACACCTTCATGATCAACCTTGAATTATGGTAGACCTGTAACTACCTTGCTCACATATGGTAAGGCTTTGTAGTTGATCTGAGCTAGTCTTCTATGACAAAGTTCACATGGACTCTCAGTGGAGTGAGTCAAGGTTGCATATGAGTGGCCTTTTAGGTTATACAAGCCACCTTCTTTTGTTGCAATGACAATTGCATCTTTTATGGTTTTTCCTTTAGGCCACATAAGAACTTCACCATCTATGAATGCAACCCTGAAACCTTTCTTATCTGAATTTGAGATAGAAAGTAAATTCTTTGACAAACCTAGTATATATAGTACATCCTTCATCTTCATTGGGGTCCCTGAATCAAGTTTGTAGGTGTATTCTCCTACTCCTTTTATAGGTTACTGGTAATCATCTCCAAGTGTAACTTTCTGGGGAAAGTTGTTTTCTATAAGGCTAGAGAGAATGTCTCTCTGACCTATCATGTGCTTAGAGGCACCATTGTCTATGAGCCAAGTATCCTCACCAAGTGTCAAAGATCCTGAGAGGGAAGAAAATAATACATAGTCTTCAATATCTTCCTTAGTCAACTTTGTGGGTGGCTCATCATCTTCAACTGCATGGGCATGCTGTATTTTTTTGTTTATCTTCTTGTATTCTTCTCTCCTGGATGGAAAATTCTTAGAAATATGTCCCATCTTATCACAATGATAACATTGATAAGAGGAGAAATATTTTTCTCTTCTTTGACCCTTCTGATATTTCTGGAATCTCCTTGGAGGGTGAGATTATTTATGGAAATGGGTGAATCTCTTTAGGGAGTGAGATTCCTTATGGTGGCGAGTCTCCTTTTGGAAATGTGACCTTTTCCTTCATCCTTTAGCATGAGTAGCTAGGGCTTGATCTTCACACCTTAATAGTACTGCTTCTCGGTTAGCTACTCTTGCTTCTTCTTGAACACATTATTCCCAAAGGTTGTCAAATTGGAGTTTTTCCTTTCTTGCACAAATAGTTTATATGAAGGCATCCCAAGGTCTTGTGAGACCATTAAGGGATGTCATTATGAGTTCATGTTCATCTAGGTTGTCTCCAATTTCTTCTAGTTGTTCCTTGAACTGAGAAATCCTAGAGAAATAGTCATGAATTGTTTCTCCTTTCTGCATCTTTGTATTCTTGAGTTGGATTCTCAAGTTCATGTTCTGGTTAATGTTCTTTCCTTCATACATTCTGGTTAGGGCATCAGACATCTCTTTTGGAGTTTTCTTAGAATCCACTTGAGGGATCAAGTGATCTTTAATAGAGTCTGCAATGATTCTTTTGGTCCTAACCATATCCTTGTACTTTTCTTTAGCTGCATCTTCTGTGGGTTTTGGTACATTTTCCTTTATGAATTTTGCAAGTTCATTCTCTTCAAGAATGAGTGCAATATTATACTTCCAGGCAAGAAAGTTTTCCACACCTTCTAACTTGTCAACAAGCTTGGTGCTTGCAGACATCTTGACCTGGAGCTAGGAAAATGACCAAAAATTGAAAGTGTTGAGAAATTGAATCTGAACTTACCAAGAGTTATGATGGGCTGAGGTGAGTAAGATGGTGCAGTCTTTTTTTAGAAAATTCAAATTTTACCCCTTGAAATTGGACCTGCACAAATCTGGACTGGTACTTTTGGTACTGGTACTAGTTCTGGTTTCCTAGTTTTCTGGTTTTTTGGTACTAGTCAAAACCAGGGTTTCACTTTATGGAGGATTTGTCCACTGAAAAGGTGTGCTCAAGCTATCGCACTTCCCTAGATGTTTTTTAGGCTGAAATTCCCTTCCAACACAAAGCCCTAATTTTCTTGTATGACAATAGTAACGTTTTTGGTAACCTAGTGAAAGGTGCTAAATTCAGTCAAGCTCTAATACCATGTAAAATTTAGAGTTTCTATCAAGTTCTTTTCAATTTACTAGACAATAATAACATAAGAAATATCATTGAAAGAAACACAATCACAAGGTACACAACATTTTATCCCAGGAAACCCTCATGAGGGAGAAAACCAACAAAATCTTCATGAATATAGATTGCCAATACAATGCCAAGATAAAATACCAAACACTAGAGAATATCCAAGACTGAGCAATGTGCCTCTCTCTTCTCCTTCTTATAACTGAAACTTCCTTCAAAATTTCACATTAGATGAGTGACTTGAGTGAGTGAGTGAATGAGGTGCTAGCCTCTCTTATTTATACTAGCCGAGGAGTGTTAGGGTTGTGTCTTTTCATCAAGCAGGGTTGCATTCTTCAACTAGTGACTAAAACCACTTTAATTATCCCTAGGGGTCGACTTCTCAATTAGCATCACTTGAATAGGGTTTGACCAATTTACAAAAGGGGATTTGTTCATACATGAGTCCTGGTATGATCAATCCAGAAAAGGGGATTGATCTACATGATAATAACTCAATTCTAATTAGAATATTCTTCGCAGTTACAGTTTTTCAACACAATCTAGGTGCATTCTTTGTCCACCACATTTATCTATCATAGGAAACCCTTGGAGAAGATCATTTCCACACAAACATTGGCATTTGTGATTATAATATTCCTTTTCTATGTTTCTTCACTCTTTAAGTGGAACTTCCTAATATCATTCCAATCTCTTTCCACAAGCCAAAACTCTAAAATTTGAAAGGGAGGTTAGAAAGCTTATAGATCATTACCCATACCATGGTTGTGGAGACAAAGTCTAAAGATGGATGAAAGGTAAGGAACCATGATTTCATGCAAAGGCCACCACACCCAGAAGTAGGGACCTGTATTGAGGATGAGATCCTGATATTTCAAAGAGTTAAACTCCACAAAATAAATCCCTTAGAATAAGGATGCGAAGAACAAAATACATAGATGTACAAACTTAACAATTTTATTTAAGGGAAGAAAGTGGGCATTGTGGCTCCAAGAGAACTAATGTGCCTTCACCTCAAGTAACAACACCAAAAGAAACATCTACTTTGGGCCCTATTTGAGTTGAACAAAGACATCACTGCAACAAAAATCTCGTATACGAATTGAAGATCATTTTGAATTCTATGAAATTGCTACATTCCCAAACTTCTACAATTTTTATATTTCTAAATTGGATATGAAATAAAAATTCAAAATTTAGCATGCAAATTAATCCATGAAAACAATACCTAGATTTTAAAAAAATAAAAATTTACAACTAACAACTAATGAAAAAATTACATATTCCATAGAACATAAGAAATCAAAAGATTTGTTCTAGCAACCAAGTCTAAAAACAGAAACAATAACTCTCTCCTATACAAGTCTCCTAAGTAGTTGAACTCTTTATTTTCTAAAGTGATTTCATACAAACCCTTGTTACCGATGTCCAATAAATAGGAATTCCAAGTTTGAACAAATGGGGTATTGATGGACATTGGGTTTGGATAATCAATGCATCTATGAGTTCTATCCAAACAACATCTATTTCATGTTGTATGCATTTCCTAAATACACCATCCACACCATTTTCTAGGCCATCTTGGATGGCATAGTTGCCTGCAATTAACTCCACGAGAACATTTGGGTTCAAGGAAAGTGTGGCTAGAAGGAGAATTTTGTTGTTCTCAATCATGCTTGTCTCTACGGGGCTTACTTTCTTCTCGTATGCTTTGAATGTGTAAGTTTGTTTTATTCCATGATGGCTAACATTTTTTATTATGTTCTACAATATCATTATTACTATGGAACAAATATGGAATATAAGATCATTGGGTGGAGATCTATAGAAATGGTTTTTCAAGTAGTTAATTTCATTTATTGTTTGGCTATGGTTTCTAATTTTGTTAAGGGCATATATGAAAAATAACATTTTCTTTCCTCATTACTTGTTTTACTTCAAAATATTTTATGTTACCTTTCCCAAATGTCTATATTATCTTTTTAGATTAAATAAAACTAGAAGTTAAAAAATCCAAGCATATTAGACATAAAACAACATTAATATTTTTAAATGGTTTAACTGGATTATGCAAAATTTTATGCACCCTTCTATCTATATTGTATAACATACAAGTGCCTTTCAATTATGCCTCAATGATAAGTAGTAGGGATAACTGTTCATAATCTTTAGTTGGAATATTTAGTATGCTCAAAATGAATGGCAACATGTTCATGGTTTTATAGGTCAAGTGTAAAGTCAAATCTATTGTAAGTCCATTTTCATTGTAAACAACCTTGCCAATGAATGCAACTATGATTAATTTTCCATAAGACCGTCTCCAGTAAGTTTTTGATTGTAAAACTATAACAAATTTTGGTAGATTTCTTTTGCCACAAATGTTTTCCATGTTCTTACACTCCTAGTAAAGAACAAATAAATAAGAATGTCTAGATATTTTTCTTTTTCATTGTAATTTCCTTAACAATTGCCTCACTTTGTTAAGTTTTTTTTATACTATTATTTAATTCTCAAAAGCAATGATTGTTTTCATCAAAATAAGTGACTATAGTTGAACTAATCTAGCTATCTTGAACATGCATCATAGTGCAGGTTTTTATCCATCATAATATCAATGTTGAGCATGCATTCTAGGCTACTCGCAATTACTTGAGAAGTAGTATCAACATCAACCCATCTTGGTTTTGTTGAATAAACAAACTTGCATTTGATATCATATATCAATGTCTTTCTTTGTTGAGAAGTATGCTTTTTGCCAAGTTTCACATCTACCTTTTAAGATATTCTCAATTTATCAATAAATAATGTACAACATAAATTTTTCCCATTGAAATTCTAAAGTCATTGTGTTGATTGCATAATGTGTCGTTGTTTTCTTGTTTTAACATTTGCACTTAACCATGAGTACCATGCAACATAATCCGTTGTTGATTAGACATTTGTTGCACATTATGTTGCTCATTAGACCTTTGTTGCAAGTTAAGAAGTGAATTTGCAAGCTTTCAAATGGTTTTTATTTTTATCATTTTTGCTCCATATGAATTCTTCATATATTTTTCTAAAATCATTTGTCAAGTTGTGAATCATATTTGTGATATGGACGTGTATTTAAAGAAAAAAACAATGTGTAAAAGAAATGAGTAGAACATAGCAATGCATTCTTCTTCAATTTTTTGGTATTATAGAAGAATGCATGGAAAGATATGTTTATTGGATAGGAATTATATTTTTTTGTTATTATAGAAGAATGCATGGAAATATATATTTATGGGATAGGAATTATATTTTAAAAAGTGAAACAAAATCTTGGTTGGTTTTTTTTTTTTTTTTTTCTTAATGATGTCATTGCACTCCAATGGATGGAGTACCATGGTTTTATTCATCCATTAGTGGTGATTAAAAATTTAATCTACAATTTTAGTTACAATATTTCTTACAAGTTGTTGTGTTGCAATGAATTTCAATAGGAAAAAACTATTTGAAGGAAAGAGAAATGTAAAAAAAATTTTGGTTTTTGTCATAATGCTCTTTTTGTTATTCTTCGACATCAATAGATTGTCCTAGATGAATATAAAAATACTCAAAAAATACAAATGTATATAAGATATGAATATGGAAGGAAAGGGAATGCTTACAAATATAAGAAATATTTAAATAATAGAGAGCTAAAACACCTTTGTAATGTGACCTTCTAATAAACTAAATATTTTGTAGTGGTAAAAAAGAAAATGCGGTAACTTATCCAACAACATATAATTCATGAAAAGTTTAAGTGAACCATTCAAAAATCTTGGTTGTAATGTTTCCAGTAGTGGAGGCCTTGGAGAAAATGGAACCTTATCTTCCATATTTTTTAAATACAATACCAAGAAGCAATTCCTTAGAGATATTACAATAATTAAACAACCTGTCTATTAATAAAATAAGGTAAAAGAGAAGGTTCATTAGGCACTTAGATAACTAGCCACTAGATGTATTTGATCTCTAACTAGGATTCCTCCTTCACATGACCCAACCCTCTAACCTTGTCATTTTCAACCATGGATCCAAGTGGGGGAAACCCTTCTAACACCCCACCCCTCTAAACTAAAGCTCAAAGTTTGAGGCATAAGCCACCTCTCAACACTACAATGCTAGCAAATATCCTTTCTGTTTCATTTAGAGCTTTGCAACCACCCTCAATATTTGTCTTCCACTTGTATCAATGTGTCTCAAAGCCATCATCCTAGCTAAGTGCACTCTCATTGGATAGTTCATCGACCTTTGGTCTTCTCCTAAGGAAATAGATCTATATATGAAAAAAAACTAATGGACATGATCAAGGGTAATATCTCGTATTTTTATATGGTATAGGGTACTACACCTTCTTGTTTCAACTCAAGGAAGATAGAGATCTAATCTTCTGCAATGCGACATATTTCAAGAACCCACAATGAATGTATCTAAATTGATAGACTTTAGATTTTGAGCACAATGTATATGTTTTTTCTATAGTATTTGTTGGGTTTTCCTACCCAACTTGCTTCTCCACTGCTTGAGTGATAAATCCATTGAAGCAATAGGGAATTATCTAGGAAACTATATTGATTAATTTGAACCAAAAGAAAGCATGTTTAATTGTGTTTGAATATATATTGAAGTTGATCTAGATAAGGTACTCCT
>JASDQU010436018.1:48840-70589 GCA_032191745.1 Picea mariana
GACTGCATCAAGGAATAACCAAGGTTCGTAAGGTGGAGGGCTTTGGTTGTTTCCAGCCATGATTTTAGGGTTATAAGGAACTAGTTGTAGTCGGTCTTCTCTTTCCGACTCACTTTTAGAGTTCTCTTCCTCTTCAGAATTTTTTTCAGGTTCACTTATTGGTGTGAGGGGTGGAGAGTTAGGTGGAGAAGGAGGTATGCCACCACCACCATCGACAAGCAAGAAATGTTCTAGTTTGAAATCAGATGGTTCTAAAAGGTCTTGCAGAGCTGGAGGCAAGTGATACTTTGGGGTTTCGATGGTCGAGTTTTCTCGATATGTGAAAGAGCTAGGAAAGAACAGGTCTTCGCTTTGGGAATTTTCCTGACCTTGAGACACCGAATAATTAATGGGGGGTTGTTCRATCTCTCTACTCCACTGTTTAGTTAGGACATGACCYRCATGCTCATGAGATTCTCTGATTATCGTATTGAGTTCGAGTATGATGAGGGTTGTGAAGCGTAAGCGAGATTAAGTGAATTCGAGGAGGAAAAATTGGGTTCATAATGAATAAGCACATGTCGGGTGGTAACTTGAGTGGGCATGTTCACCGAGTATGATGAGGGATGTGAAGCGTAAGCGAGATTAAGTGAATGGGAACTACTTTACTGAATGGTGTTAATGAGTGGAATAAAATGGGTAGGGATTTGAGTTTTCTTTGTAGCCATTCAGTTCAATGGCCCTCCTTCTAGCGCCATTTCTGTTGATGGGTCCAAATGGCCCTGTCAAGCAAGTAAGGGAGAATTCTTGATGGCAAGTCCCAATTAGACTCACTCTGGTTTAGGGTAGCGTTTCCGACCAATATATTGGCCATATTGCCAAGCTAATTTATATATCTAAATATGAACTTGAGAACCAAAGGTTCTCAGATGAATTAAAATCTGGAATTAAACTAGATGATGTTACCTACAACTATTCTAAGATGCAGTCCTAAACTAAACTAATCATATCTTGATCATGAGTTGACTTAAGAAGATTGAATATCATTTAGAATAATTCCCTTTTGAATTATAAGTAGTTCATACATTCAAATGGGAAATGAGCACAATAATGTTATCAAAACATTAACAATTAGTTGTTATTTTCTTTTAATAATATTATAACTGCATTCAATTAAGAAAATCATGACAATCTGAGCATACATGAAAATTGCAGAAAAAAATCATACAATGAAACTAATGATACTCAAATTAGGACAAATGCATTAAGAATAGTCCAGAATACATTCACCACAATCATAGATTCTTGAAATGCCTCTTGCTCTTCATTAAACTAAAAGTAATAGTACAATATGTCATACAAAGTGCAAAATTCATTTTCTTGTTACATCCATCCCTTTTATACAATATGAGGAAGAGGATTTTCATATCATGTAACTGTCACTATGTTAGATGACAGTTACAACTCTTCATTTCACCTTCCTGGTTGGGATCTTTACAATAATTACAAAAACTATCAAAATACATAGGTTGGTTACAATAATCAAGTGGCTTTGGGCGTTTGCATTTGATCTCTGAAGTTCTTCCACAACTTGACATATTCTAGTATGGTTTCTATTCTGCTCACTTTCATTTTCTCAAGCTCGATTTCATTGTCACAAATAGGGGCTACTACTTTTGTCTTTAAGGCTTCCTTTGTTTGTGTTTTGAAGTGCTCGGCTAACAAAATCAATTGATTTGGTCTCACTATCCTCTTTTCTAGCATTTCCCCGTCAACTTCTTTTGTTGCATCAATGGCTCTTTTTCTTAGGTCCCTTATGTTTTTTACATCTTCTATTATTGTGTGAGTAGACCCTGGTTTTTCTAAATTTGCCATGGTTTCCATTATGAATTGTTCTAGCAAGTAATCTAATGCTCTCCACAACCTTCTGCAAGATTGTTCCACCATTTCTTGAGTATTTTTCAAATTATTGAGGGTAGATTTCCCAACGTTGAGTAAGATCTGGTCCTTGATTTTCTACTTGGTTTTATATACTGACAAGGTGTTAGGAGGGTTATCACAAGTGTCTTACCAGTTGATAATATGGTCATGGGCACCTTGAACTTTCTGATATTTTTCTTTCACGGTATTCATTTGTTGTCTTATTTTCAGGTGATCTAGCCAATTATTTTAGATTTTATGCAATAAAAAGAACAACTTCTTCTACATATCTCTTAATGCTTCATTTGATTTGGTGGCTTCTTCTTTGATTATTTCTAAGACTACAGTTCCCTTTTTGTTTTCTTATACAGTTTTTTGGAGGAGATTATTATCTTGTTGCAATTTTTGCTTTTGGGCTTCAATCTTCTCATTATATTTGTTGATTTCCAATTGTTCACCTTGAAGCCTTATTACTTCCTGAGCATGTGTGGCCTTAAGTTTTTCTATCTCTTGTTGGTGTATCTTTTGGTCCGAGTTAGCCTTGTTTTCAAATTCTTCACTTAGTTCCTTCTCCTATAGTTGCAACTTTTTCTCCAATTCTTCTTGGTGCAAGCGTTCTATTGTCATGGATTCCTTTTTGAATTCATTGGCCACATCATCTCCGATAGTATCAATCGCAACTTCTAGATCAACTACTCTTGCTTTAGACAGATTCAGTGCTTCTACCACTTCACAAACTAACATCACATTTGCCCCAACAAAAGCATTAAGGATCAATGTGGCTTGAATTGCATTTTTATTAGGGTTTGGACCTGCTTTCCATTTGATGTTTCTTTCAGATGTGTCTTGGCTTGCTCTCGGTCTCTCTCTTTTTAACTTTGTCTTCCTTTTCTCAATAGATTTAGCCATGTGATTGTAGTAATAATCTCCAATAGCCACAAAAACACATTCTATTCCCAATCCTGGAGATGTGAGTGAAAGACTATCTAGGATAATTGCCAGGGGAGTACATTCTTCCAGTGGAATTGTGACCATACTGGTATCAATGTCCATTACTACAATTGTGTTTACTTTCTCGGGCCTTTCCTCTTAGGATTTAGCAACCTTCCCCTTTCCTTCCTTATCTTGAGTGGCCAGAAGGGTTCGTTCATCATCTTCCTTCTCCTTCATCTTGATCTCTTTATCTGCTTGAGTTCTCTAGTATGCCACAGGGATACCTATTTCTTCTCCATTTCCCTCTAAAACTGGCTATTTACCTTTATTCATCTCAACATGTTTCTTCTCCACTTCTGCTTTTTTTCTATGTTGGTACTTCTTCTTGGCTTCATATACTTTCCTTGATATTTATGCCTCTTTCTACTTCATTTATAGTTCCTTGGCCTCTCATTTCTATTTATCTTGTTTGAGTAGTGTTTTGAACTATTATGTCATCAAAACTCTGTCTGCATCTTCTTCTTTGTGAAGTTGTTCTTTAGTTAAGTCAGTCAGGAATCTATCTAATACTTCTCCAAGTACGAGGCTCCTTGGAAGATATCCTCAACATAATTGACCTCATGGACTATTCGTTGTGCTATCTTAATAACCTTTATATGCTCATATATTATATTTCGGGGATCGTGTACTTTCTTGTTTCTATTACATAAACATATCTCTTTTAGAACTCCATCTTCCTTCTAAACATGTTTCTTATTTAACAGGGAGTATTGGCCTATGTGTAGAGGGGAATTTGGCCAATATCTTTTATTTTTCTCTGATATGTATGTAGTGACCCCCTTTTCTACTGTCTGATAGGCTACTTCTCTAGCCAAAAAATTATTGGGTACATATTTGGGCAACAAATGAGGTGGCCTTGTGGCTCCAAATATCCTAACATAGGTGCAATATTTCTTCATGTACCAATCTTCTATCTCTTGTAAAGCTTTGATAGCCCCTAGGGATATTCGGTGTGGATGAAACCAAAAAATGGTTTTGCGTAAAGGGGCTAGGAAGTAATCATAGATATCATACAAGTGTTCTTTATAGTCACCTCCCATAACTAAGAACAATACACATGAATTCGTGGGTGGCTTGGATTCCAAGCCCAATTGAAAGCTGGGAACTTGTGTGCTACACAAATTGCATCTATGAGGTAAGTTATCATGTAAAAGCCTAGATTTTTCATACCTTGGACCTCCCAAGTTTGAGCCACGATACTGAAGGATAAGATGTTGGCCTAGTTGAATGCTTTCTCAGTCTTGGCCACTATGTATGCCATCGGAAACCATTCCATCCTGAAATGGGTGCTTGTCTCCTCGTTGTATAACTTGCAAATCATCGCATTTAGCATTTTGTATGGGTCCTTTAGGTACTATGAAGGAATATACCTTTCTCCCTTTTTCATTGTCCATTCTTCATCTACTAACCAATCCTCCATTAAAGTTTTGAAATCCTTATGATCGATTCTGAATTTATCTAGAAACGATTCATTTAGCGATACCATGGGCTCTGGGGTTTTGTATCGAATCTTGATATCTTCGGACTTGAGATATGCGATAAGAATGCTAGAAGCATTGACTATCATTGTTGTCTCCTTCTGCATGTGAGTGAAACACCATCTTGTAGCATCATTGTAGGAAAAAAGCGTTGGGCGAGCTGCTACAGTATGGATGCGACTTTTCTTGATATTTATGTATTCTTCGATGTCTTCGTCATCAGATGAATACATTTCATTATAGAACATGTAGAATATATCGCAGTATCTTGCATAATGCTCCCTCCCATCGCGGTTATTTGTATCAATAATATTAAAAGAATCTGATCCTGGAACTGGGGAAGGCCCACCAACTACTTGGCTCTTTGCTTTTTTGGTATGCATCCGAGACATTTTCTTCACCTACGTAAATTGTCACAATACAAAGTTACTCCATATTCTACTTTGCCACAGATAACACTAGTTTCAAACTTTATAAAATACATACTTGATAGCACAAGATTTATAGTTTGCAGTGGAATTTACCCAGCTCRTGTACATGCACGATGTTTGTGTTTTATAAGCTTTGCAAATAGTATAGTGTCGATTATATCTTAACAAGGTTAATATTATATTTTTAATTTTCCCCAAACCTTGTACAATTAATACCAGACACGTTAGAGCTCTGAATCGGTCAAATTCATATAGTTCATCATTAAATTTCTCAAGGGTAGTCCAGTGTTTGTTACCATTTTCGTATGGTATAAGTGATAGATTAAAGAGGGAAAAGGTCTTTCGATCATGTTGTCATTGGCTTTTATTAAACCATTCGATTTGTAGGTATAGATCACAAGGATATCTCCTGACGATGATGCATTTTGTCTTAATATTATCGAAAGTGCCAAGGGGGGAAAGGTGGGCGATGGGTTTATAAGGTTTTAAGTTTCAATTATTTATGCAATCAACGTTAAATCTCTCCCTTTTATTTTCATGAAATTGTATTCAAGGTTTTATTGTTATAGGGTTGAAGGAAAAGGTTAAATTTTAAAGGTCTTGATGTCGTCGTCGGATGATAGACTAATCTGAACTTTTGAATCATATCGAAGTTAGATCTCTGATGATTTGCCTTGAGACATATCATCGTCAATAGGTCTCAGATGGAGAATAGAAAGCATGCCTATGATGCCTCCTGACGACAAAAAAATGTTTCATTAAAAAGGATAAGCCATTGAGAAACTACCATGTACGCACTTGATGATCAATGGCAGTCATATTTAGATTAAATTTTAACGCAAAGGAGGGGTTGGGGCCCAACTAGTATGTAGTAAAGGATTTTATCCTGTGTGAATTTGAGAACCAATCCCATGTTGACGTTTGCGTAACGATATGGTTTATTGAGGTAATAGTATCTTTGTTGGATTTTAGTAGACAACTCTTGAGGGGCATTTTCCCATCGTGATTTCCCAATGATGACATTGTAAAGGGGTCATCGTTGGAACGATTGGATATATGAAGCAAAGCAATGCCGGAAGCAAGGGGCCGACGATATTTAATCGAGGTCATATGGATAAGGTTTTGGAGCTTATCATTGTGGACGATTTTGTTCCATAAAATATTTAAGGCTTGTAAGGACATAAGGAAGGAGCTTATATGATAGATTCTTGTACTCACAATGACCTTTGCATCAAATTGACTTCGGAGAATGTGTACAAACCTTCATCTCATAAATGAATAACTATTAAGGTGATTAAAGAGTATTACCTTACAAAATTTTGGTAGGAGGGGTACCCACTAAAACTCAAGAGCTTTAGTAGGATGTTGTGTGTCTCACAATAGGACATGAATACACTAACCCCCAAATACTTTAACCCCTAAAACATATGAACCTAAACACACTAATTCCCTAATACACTTTAATCTTTAAACCTTACGACCCTTGATGCAATAACCACTCAACACCTTATGAATTCAAACACTCCGACCCCCCAATATACCATAACCCCCAATTACTATGACCCATACACACTATACTCCCTAATCCCTATGAATCCTAACATGATAACCCCTTGACACAATCAACCCCTCACACATATCGACCCTTAAGATACTAAACCCTTGAGACATTGTCACCCTAAACACACTATTGTCGCGATACAACTTGAACCTTAAACTCTGTCACCCTTAATGCAATCACCCCTAATACCTTATGACCCAAAACACACTAAGCCCTTAATAGAAAAAATCCCTAATCATTATGACCTTGGACAAAGTGTACCGCCTAATCCTTGTGAATCTTGACATGGTCACCCTCTAACACAATCAACCCCTCACACTCTTTGACCATGAAGATACTAACCACCTAAAGCATTATGATTCCAAGCACACTAGTACCCTAATACAATTTGGGCCTTGAACCCTTATGATCTCCAATACAACTACCCTTTATCATCTTATGAACACAAGCACACTAACCCCCTAATATACCATAGCCCCTAATCATTATGACCCTATACATAGTATAAATACCTAATCCTTGTGAAACACAACCACCCCCTAATGCACTATGACCTTGAATGCATTAACTGCATAATACATTATGACCCCAAACACATTGACTACAATGTACCCATGCACTCAAACCCCAAATATGACGACCATGAGGCCTCCCATCATCTTGAAATGAATTATTGGTGTTGGTAATCTCCCTTTGGTTATCCCATTTCCTATGCTTAGAAATATGAAAATGTCTTCCCCATTTGATGTTTGGTGCCAACAAAAGGTCCCTTTTGTTTTTTTCCTAGGTTATGCTATTGTCAATTATATTCCTTGGTATTGGTTGCTTAGGTGGACATTGTCTTCCATAACATGGATCAACCTTAACAATTGTGTTTTATTTAGTCCACTTGAGTTAGCTAAAGATGTTGTTTTTTAGGTTTCCCACATCCACATAACCATTATGGGAACATAAGGTTTAATATGATCTCGTGTTTTCTCATTCTACTCCTAGCATGCCATTTGTGGGTTGAATGACAAATACGTGTCTATCCCCTATGGACTAATGGATTAGAGAGCATGATTTTAATGAAAAAAACATCACATCTATGCAAGACTAGTAGATAAGTTATCATCAGTTTTCATCTTCATATGAACAAATCTTATTAGTGGTCATAAACATATGTATTAAGGTCCCATTAGGCCTTTCACATTCCCATGTCTAGTTCATGGCACATTAAATCCATTCAACAACCCATGAAACCTTAATTATTTTTATTTTTATTGATGGGCATTGGTATTCCTTTGATACTTGTGCATTAGGCATGGATTATCCTTGGAAAATCGTGCCCATGCTTGTAAATAACACCAGTTGTAAGTATGCATGTACCAACCAAGTGTCCTCATACAAGATCTGTTGTCATCCATAACATTGGAAAGCACGATTTTGTGTTATCCATATCCACCCAGGAGGAATTTTTGCTCAATTAGAAATAAAACCCTTGGGCCATTGTTTTATCATATTTATAGTTGATATTCTTATTCTACTAATAATAATAAGAATATTCTATTTTTAAGGTTATGACCAAGCCAGACACCAAATTGGTGTATGAGACCCCCTTGTTTGTGGGACAAGGGACCCCCTTCATGCAACGATTTGATTGTTAAATTCTACAAAGGTATACATACCCTACCCCCTTGCATGAGGAGCTAAAGCAAGGTCATGTTGCTAAGTTCTTGCTAGGCCACATAAATACCACATTGAGGTACAAACTCCAAAAGGAATGGACCAAGACTATTGCCACTTCGATGAGGTACAAGTTGCGATGTACTCATTCCTTGTAATAAAAATCTCACATCTTATCTCCCATAATCAATTGTTAGCAATAACTTTCTTTACTATTCACTTAAGTTATGATTTTTGAAATTAGTTTAATAGTAAACAATGTTTGATTTCTATTAACATCTATAGAGAAAGGTAGCTTTTGTTTGGTTGAATATGTGTGTGTGTGTGTGTGGAGGATCTTATTGCAAAGAAGATCATCTTCCTCCAGCTTAATTGCTCCGTCAAAAACATTTAGGAATGATTGCAAGTCAACCTCCTATGTCTTTCTATATTGAAGTTCTAGCTTGCTTCACATTGTTCATATACTCAAGGAAAGATCAATTAACACTTTTGGTTGCACATTGTTTTTACTAATCTTATATTATAGGAGGTTGTTTTGTTTTTCATTCATCTAATTCGAAAAAATCCATAGCAATATGTGAATGGGTCAAGGTCTACCATTCAAGACGATATTCATATGATGAAGTTTTTGTCAATAGTTGAGGCATATTAGCTTGCATTGAGGGTTTAAGAAAAGTTAGCAAGGAGGTATCAAACCTTTAGAGCAAAGAGAAGCCAAACAACTAAAAGGGGGCAAATGAATGACATGACAAATGAAGAGGTCGAAGACAATAATGATTGAATATGAAACAATGGTGAAAGAGGAATACAATATAGAAGAGGTCGAGGTAGAGGCAACATATTTAATGACACTTATTTCAAGTAATTAGCACGGGGATGATGAGCCTTCAAATGCTAGAGACCTTGAGCGGTGGAAGAAATTGAGATGCAAGAGCATGTGTTACAGAGGTAAAAAAAGATGTAGTTGAAGACCATGTAACTAAAGTGCACTGAGAACAAAGAAAAAACTTGATGTTACAAATAATATTATGGCAGTAGAACAAGCAACTTGGAAAGGAGCTCAAGAAAAGGGAGACTATCTCTCTAACCAAGTGTAAATTAAGAGGTGAGCATTGTAATTTGATTATAGATGGAGCTATCACCTAAAATATAGTTTCTATGGAGGTCATTGAAAAGTTATATCTATAATGTACACCACATCCCAGTCCCTACCATGTTTCTTGGTTGTAAAAGGCACATGTAATTATTGTTGCAAAGTAATGCTTAATAAATTTTAATATTGGAGACTACCATCAGGGTGTTTTTGTGATGTGATACCGATGAATGTTTTCCACATCTTGTTGGGAAGGTCATGGCACTTTGAATGTGATGTGTACATACATGATGGAAAAAAAGAAACACCTATCAATTTGAGGATGAAGGCAAAAAAATCAAGGTGCTTCATATGAAGGATGAGGGAAAGGAAGGCAATGAGTCAATGTCGTGGTTTAATTAAGAATCCTTGAAAGAGGCAACAAAATGTTTTGAAGAAGACAATGAACAATGTGTGGAACCAACAAAGGTGACATAAACAAAGGATTCGAGTGAAGAAACGACAAACTCAATGGACTTGCATGAAAATAGTCAATTGTAGCTATGCATGAGCAAGTATAAGGTGAGATATAACCTTATAATTTGAAAGAAGACATGAAGGTAGACATACTAACAATGGGAGAACATGTTCAAATGAAGAAACCTTTGAGGGACGATCAACTTCCACAATAAGTATACAATAAACAACAAGAAAGAAGGATATCAACTAGCAAACATCTGGAAAAAGATGCCTACAACATGGTTGAGTTGGTTAACTCATTCATTTGTTTTTTCACAAGAGTGAACAACTTTTTGTGTTAATATATAAAAAATTTGTGGTTGAACTAGTCAATGAACAAGAGTTACAAAATGTCTATAGAAGTGCATATGAGAAAACACAAATTCTAGTTTTATCAAAAGTCTTACAAACTAGATTTTACATTGTCTTTCAAAATGGATTCTAAATTCTTGACAACTGTAGATTCTAATGAACCGATTACATAAAAAACAACCTTAAAAAACATATAAGAACATGGCCTAATTAGACATTTCCATGCCCATTGTGGGCATCCTTTGATTCCTTTTCATCAACTACATGCATTCCAGGTGTTGGCTATACTACTACTTCCTCTCCTTGGTATGTAGGTAACTGTTGAATTGTGGCCTCTTCCATTGAGGCATCTTTCACTAAATAGATGGAGTCTAGAAGCTAGTCTACCAAAGATTGAGAGTTGCGAACAAATCCCAAGATAATTTTGTAATATATATCAAGATCTGAGGCTATTTTTTCCAATTCTATGGTTTTGAGATTTCATTTTCATCTCCAACTCTGAAATTCTGATCAATGGGGAGTCAAATTGATCACTTATGCTCTGATTGAGGTGTAGAGTTGCTTCCCAAGGGCATCTATTTGAGCTAAAATATCCCTCGCAACTTTTCACAGGTCGAGCACTCCATAATTAGAATATTTCCCATGATGACTATGCTCAGCCATTATGATTCTAGAAGGATAAAGAACGATGGAGGGACCAAATAACCAATCAAGACAGAAACCTAAATCCAAGCAAAGCCACCACTCTAACAAAAGAGGCACAATTCTTTGCAAGAGTTTGGGCTCCAAATGACCAATTAACCCATTCGACACAAACCTTGACCACCTCACAATTCAACCATAGCCATCTCTATGAACAATGCAATAGCCTGTAGTCTAAAGAAAAACCATTAAAATGCACTAAATAACATAATCTCCATAGGATCCCAAGACTAATTATCTTGCCTACTTCACAATTCTCCATCTAAGACAATTAAAGTGATAGAAAACACTCAAGAGTGCACATCGTACATAGAGGGAGGTGGATTCCATGTCTTGGTCCTTCTCGATCCACTTCCAATGCCACTCATCCATGAAGTGCCTTTGCATGTTATTTCTAGAGTATGAATTCACAAGATTAAATGGATTATAAGGTCAACCCCATTTTTAACTAGCACTCCTTTCACTAATTTGATCACCCTATGTGTCATGGCATCCACATGGGTGTTGTAGAGCCGAAGGAGATGGAGGAATTCAATGGAGTCGAAAAAGGAAGCAATCCCTTTGGTTCAAGCAATAATTCTAGAGATAAGAGAGGTGTTTCTATAATCTTCCTTTCTCACTTGATCGATGACCAAGGACAAGTTTCCATAGACCAAAACATTTTTAATTTCTAATGACTGCAAAATGAGCATTCCTTGATATAAGGTGATGAATTACAACTTGGTGGTTTGATTTCGTTCCCAATCTCTATGCAATTTTTTTTTCTTGTTTTCTGTTGGGGTTAAAATTAACCCCCCCTCTAACCCCCATCCCCCTACACCTACTGCCCTTAGGTTTCCTTTGGAGGCTTCATAAAAGAATTGAATATATTTTTTTCTACAAGGCTAACCATCTCTGAAACTCATTTACATCTAGCCTTATCTTCTATGAATGACCTTGGCACGACTTCTTTTAGATGAATCTAGATTGAGGTGCTCCCGACAATTATATCTCTCATCCATTTTTTCTTCTCAAATTCAAGCAACACGACTTCAATACCTTGTTTCCCTTTGGCTAAAATCAACTCGGTCAAAAGACCCCTTGCCTGGATTGCTACCTGTCTAGAAGATGACCATTCCTTTTGAAAAACACTTTCGTTTCTAGCAAGCCAAAGTTTCTAACACGAGTACTTGGGGAGAGACATCCATAAGGCATCCATAAGCTATCCATAATTTTTTAAGAAAGGTCTTTCAATGAAGGTTATAGGATAAGCAAATTTTCAATCAACAAACATAGCCTTCCAGTTTTGAGAATGATTTATTGAAATTCCCAAGTCAGCTAATGCAAATTGCCATGTTTTTTTGGTGAAACTATATTATGAAAATAAATGAGTAGATAACTCTTCCATAATAATACAAAGAGGACATCAAGATGGACCTGAAATTCCTCACTTTCTCAAATTTTTAGTTGTTAACACTTTACCATTCACAAGATTCCAACAAAACATATTTATTTTAGGAAATCTGTTAGAGTTCTAAATTTCCCCACAAACAAGACTTGGGCAACTAATGGAGATTATTTAATTGAAGATGGTATTCCTCCTTCACTGAATAACAACTATCATAAGGTCCCCATCCTCTGCTATCCTTTATCCTTAAATTGATGGGTGTAACTTTATACAAAAGAGAGAAGAAGAGGTGTACTTGGTTTGAAATATGAGTAGGCACAATCAAGGTTTTCCAACTTTGCCACATTCCAGAACCCGAACAATCCCAAATTGATAGGTCAGAGAGACTGTTTATGCCACATCTCGAGAGCCATTCTTTGACATTAATTAATTCCAAGCACAAGGAGAGTGGAGCTCTTCCTAGAATCCTATCTTCCCAAATATTTATAGAGTGCCCATTTCTTGGAACCTAGTATAGGTGGTCTTTGATTATTGATGTTGAGGCTTTACATAAATTCCATACAGCTAAGCCTTTCCTTTCTGGATTTGTTCATTCTAAACTTCACCCTCTTAATGATCATGGATATTTTTTTGTGCATAATAACTTTACAATTCTTGTCCTCCTGTGACTAATCTTCATAATTGTTTTGTGCCAATACCAAGTTTCATCAATTTGGGGTCCTTGATCTCAAGACCACCATTTCTTCGAAATGCTCTCATAATCTCCCATTTAACTAAATGATACTTTTACTGTTGGTTTTTCCTCCTTACCATAAGAAGTTACGAATTTCCTTCCCAATCTAATTCATGATGCTTATAGGTGATAGCAAGATTGATCCTTGATAGACATGTATGTCCAAGAGCATAGATTTGATCCAAATTATTCTTCTATCCGATCTGAGCCATGGAGAACCCCATTGTTGCAACTTGCTCTATTTTTTTGGATAATATGTAGTTGATATCCTAATTTAATACATCCTAGAGAGATAAGCATGCCCATGTACTTGAATGAAGTCTAGGTCTTTATGAAAGGGAATTCCAAAATTTTGGCAATTGAATTCAACATATTAGGAGAGGTGTTCCAACCAAAGATATGGCTCTTACCTTTGCTAATTTTACCTCATGAAGTATTCATGAAAGAGTACATCACTCTCTTTAATAGATTGACTATTACGATATAAGCTCCTCCCACTAACAATGTGTTGTCGACAAACTGAGAATGAGTGATTGCCTTGACTCCTTGAGCAATAAAAATTCCTTCCAAATTTCTAGTTTGCCATTCTTGCTCCAATTTTCTGTGTAGGGTGTTTTCCATTAGAATGAAATTCATAGGTGATAGAGGACACCCTTGTCGAAGACCCTACATGATTTGGAAGGATTTGGTGGGCTTTCCATTAACTAAGGGAGAAATCCAAGGACTTTGTATACATGCTCTAATCCATTATATAACTTGTTCATCAAAACCAAATTTAGACATAACCTTAAACAAAAAGGAATGATGGACTTTGTTAAAAGCATTGGCCAAATCCACTTTTATAATCATACATCTTTCTTCCTTTCTTTGGCTGGAGTGAATTKCTTCTCACATAAGGAGAATGTTATTCATGATTTGATTCTTTGCCATAAAGTTGCCTTGATTTTCTAAGTTGAGCTTTGGAAGGATCCTCTTAAGCGTATTGGACAAAATCTTGGTTAAGATTTTATGAGTAGAGTTGTAGAGAGATATAGGTTTAAACCTTGAAAAAGACACGRGCCTGGATTCTTTTRGAGTCAAAGCAATAAAATAAGAATCAATGCCCCCAATTTTTGGCCTATTCCTTGTCCAATTAAGCATGTGATAGAGATCAAATTTAATGATGGACCAACGAGCCTTGAYGAAATGAATGGAAAGCTCATTAGGGCCAACAAATTTCTCAGGCTCTAGTTCCCAAATAACCTCTATGAATTTTTACTTTGATATTTCTTCACCAAGATTTTCATTATCTCTTTCAATAACTAATTGAGGGATGACTTGAAGCATTTCTTCAACAATAGCGGGGTTGGATTCATCCTCCACAGTGCACAAGTCCCTAAAATGAGTAAAAGTCACTTCTTTGATGGACTCAACATTCATAAATCTCTCCCCATTCTCCTTTACTACCTCTCTTCAATTATTTCACAATTTCCTTCCCTTGGGCTGTTTATGAAATAAAGTTGTATTTTTGTCTCCAAATTGAATCCATAGGCTTCTCAATTTCAAGCACTAGTATTCCTCTTCCTCTTGGTTAGCCTGATATAATTTTGTGATAAGCTCCCTTTCCTAAAAAAGGTTTTGTTTTGTTACTTCAATGTCTTCCATTGATCATTGTTATTTGCCCGACTGATATTGAATATTTTCTTTCTCTTTACTAGGGGGTTGCTATGAATCTTTTGCCCATTCTTTTACATATAATTTCACCATTTGAAGCTTGGACTCCCATACATAAGTAGGTGAACCTTGAATCCTTATCCACCATGTATGTTGAATGATTTCCTAGATACATTTTTCTCAAAGCCAATGAGGGTTAAATCGAAAGGGGACAGGGCCAACATTTTTAGGGCTTTGGAATACTAAAGCGATAGACTTGTGATGAGAAACCCCCGAGGGAACGATACGAGAGATTATGTCAATTTTTTCTAGGGAGAAGTCACTACGAATTACAAATTGGTCTAAACAAGCAATAATATGTCATAGTCCCACTTTACAACTAGGACAAGTGTTTTTTTCTCTTTTTAGGGACTATGTCTACAAGATCACATTCAAAGATCAATTCCTCCATTTCCCCCCTAAATTGATCCTTCACAATTGATCCACCTATTTTCTTTTTTTGCGAGAGAACTGCCTTAAATTCTCCAACGATAATGGTTTTTTGTCAATTCCTTGGTCCTTCTTGGTTTTTTTAAACGGTAAACTAGAGGATTTTTATATCAAGCAAAAGACTATAGCGAATCTCACAACAAAAAGTGTAATAACGTTTATTTTTATTGGTCCAAAACAATAAATAAAAAAGAGTTATCAACTATACTATATCTATAGCCATAAAAGGATAGATACAACTACTTACCAAGATCTTGGAGGTATTGATTCTAAAATATATGCCTAAAAAACAAACTACTTTGGAAAACATATAAAACTAACAAAAAGCACGTCGATTGGCTACCTCATCTTAAGCTTATGTGGCTAAGTCTATATCTAGTTTGACAATTTTTTCTCGGGAAGTTGGTGAACAATTTCATCTTCTTTTGGAGTCCCACAACGAGAGTTAATGGACTACACCCTAGTCCTTCTTGCTTATTAAGGAATGTCAAAATTCCATCTTTTCTCCATACAACATAGGGGAATATACATTGAATTTTTGTATCTGTTGCTGAGAGTCCTTATTTAATAAAATAACTAGAATCTAATGTTGCATGGAGTAATGATTTATGTCTTCAAATACATTGGACTTGCATAGGGTACTCAAACCTCCAGATGCACCCCATGCACTTACTGTTGTACCTAAGCTTGATCTCCAACATTTTCTCCCTATTTCAAGCATTTATACTTCCTCCATTTCAGTTTCCTAGACAAGAAGGATAGCACGCCTTTCTATTTTAATCAAATCTTTCATAGCTTCTTTATTCATACTACCTAGTCCTCTGCAATTCTAGGAGACAATTATCATTATTTACACGATGAGGGTCATGAACTATTGTTGAAAAGATTCATCATTTTTTGCATTCCCAAGTTTTTAGTTGAGATAATTTTGACTTCTGGTTTGAAAGAATTTTCTATGGAGTTTTGCAATCCTATATTTTTTTTCCTTCATCACAATTTCTTCCTTTCTATCCTTTAGCAATTTTCTTCCTAGTTTTTTGGGTATTTGTTTTCCCTCCAATTCCTCTTCCCCTCCTCCTTGTTGTTGCTTGGTTTTCTTCCTATTGACTATCCTAGTAGAGATCAACATCTTTTTTTGTTGAATGGAGATTATTCACTAGCAATAGCCATTGTCTGCACTACTATAGGTTATAGGTTTGGAGTGAATTCTTCTATAATAGGTTGAGATAGAATGGGAACAAATCCATGCTAAGGAGAACCATTTGCTTTAGATTGAGGATTTGATGGAGCTTCCAATGACTTCTTTGGATTTGCATGTGAGAGGGTTGGAGATTTATTGATTGAAGGAGTAGTTGGTCCATGAACTTTAGAAATTTGAGATCTAGATGCACCAAAATATTTAGATCCATTTTTAACTTGCTACCAATTCGCTTGTTTTTTTGCAAGGGGATTTTAAGGGGGAAATGGAGCTTGGTTGCAATCCCTTGAAAAATCTCCATATTCATGGCACACCTTACATTTGAATGGAAGTTGTTCATAATCAAGCTTCTAAGTATGAGTGTAATTGTCAATAGTGAGATTAATGGCCTCAGGAAGCCCCTTTTCTAGGTCCACTTCCACACAAATCCTGACACAAGTGAACATTTTTTATTTAGGTTCAAATCTATCAATGTATTGACCTAAACTATTCCCAATGTTTGCAAGATCCTCATCACTCTAATGGTGAAATGGTAAATGAGCAAGACAAACCCAAATAGACACAACAAAAGGATCATCAACCTTTGGATCAAAGTCTAGGGTACATCTGTTTAAATACATTCCTCTTGGACCCATGAAATAAGGGCCACAAAAATAATGAAAGAGGTGACCCTTAATCAATGTTTTCCATTTATTAAAAACCCATTGGCCCATTGGTCCTATAGAAGGCCATAATCTAGTAAAATGGCCTATGCATCCATGCTTAGCCAAGGCTAAAGCTTTGTGATATGAGGCTGCCAAAGAGAGCTTAACTTCTAGAATATTCGTTGCACACATAACAAATTGAGAAGGAGCGAAGGAGGGTTTGGGAGATTTTTAGMAAAGGAAGCCACAAGCACCTAGAATGTGGCCACATACGAAAGTGGAGGAGGAGCATCCCCCTAGATCCATGCTTAGGAGGGTTCTTAGTGGAGATAAGAGTAGAGTGAAGGACGCGATGGCTAGGGCAAGRAGAGTAGTCCAAGATTTTTTCTTATGAAGACTTCACTATTATCAGTGGTGTGTAACTCTTTCATTTTGGCTATTGAAGTTTTATTCCATTTATTTAGAGATAATGAAAAGACAACTAAAATGGGGTAGATAACATGCATAGTTCAAATTAAAACCAAAGAAGTTGAGGTAGAGTGAATCAATGAGCAATGACTTTGAGAAGTTTTGCTTCTCTAGAAGAAAAAGAGTTTGGAAGAAATGGCATGGACTATAATACTAACAAGGATTGACTAATATGGAAGGCCATATTTGATGCTTTCATTATGAATGTTGTGAATGGGATGCTCAATTTCAATTCACGAATGGAGTCTAATGTAGGGGCATCCTTGGGTAGCTGGAAATCACCTAAAAATATTTCCATTTCAACATGTTTGCTTATAGTTTTGTTTTGGCCAAAATTATTTGCAAGAAAGGGATCACAATAAAGAGGCCCATGCATAAATCGAGGTGTTCATTGGTTTGATCCCATGTACCAACTAGAAATTGGCAAGGAATCAATGGACATAGTTAGTACGGTCAATTGCAATGAGACAATTTTGTGGAGGATTGAAGTAGCTCAATAATATGAAGCTTGGTACAACTTAATGGAGAGATCAAAGTTTTATATCAAGAGTTTTGATAACTCGAAATCATGGGAGCATTGGCGACTCAGGGAAGCCTATCACATAGTTGAGATAAATAGGTTCAAGAACTAGTTGAGAGCATAACTACATGCCAATGCTTTGATGTTATCATTGTTGTTTCGCATTGGCTAAGGTTTTGTTGTAGTCACGATGTCATGTTTTGAATTGGTTTTGATGAGTTTGACAATATATTGTTGTTGGGAGTTTTCCTTAGGCTATTTCCATTGGAAGAATTTGTGGTTGGAAATAAAGGCTTCAAGCCCATGAATTGATTTTGGTATTAATCCTATAGACTACCTACAATAATGTATTATTGYTGTTGRCACTACTAGCCAATGTCTTGAGATTATAATTTATAATAATGAAATACRATTCCATGACATTGTTTGGTAGTTTAAGAAAGGAGTACAATTTCCAATTGTTAAATTGATGCCATATTTGTGTTGTTGCTTCATTTAACTTAGTTGTGCACACTTAGACGCAACTTGTAGCTACACCATGTTCAACTTATCAACAACCATTTTGCAAGAAAATCATTTTGTGTTAYARAAGAAGACTYGACGTCACATATAACCTTTTACATGCCTAGACACAACTTTGCTTATCTTCACGTTCTAACATACAATGGGCTAAAATGATGTATTATCATTAATCCCTGTCCCACTCCTTTAGTGGTTGGAGAACATAAAATGATTATGGATCCAACTATCCAACTGGAACATGCTTTTAAATTTGCAGGTGTTCCTTTAACATTTTAGGCCCCACCAAAAAACCTTTGAAAATGGTAGCACAAAAGCTTGAATACGAAGAAACAAAATGTATCTCTAAATTTTTATCATCAACACTCCACCACCAAATTTTCACTAAGGTACTTACAACTACCTATGCCTATTATTATTCACGTTGGACACCATCAACCTTTGCCTATAGTAAAATATAAATTTTGTTTACATTCTTTCCTCTCGGTTATTTTCAAGGAAAATGTTGGGTTTCATTGGCTATATTGAAAGTTCTATTGTACTCCCAAATATTAGAGGGGATTGCAACTAATTGACACACAAATTCAAGGTGTATCCTTTTGTGCAAAATGGATAAGTCAGTCCATAGTAAGGAATGAGCTCTAGAATTATATTTTCCAAATTGTATCTATTTGAGATTACCTCATGGCAAGCAAGGTTGGTAGAGGTTAATCGTTAAAATCTTACTCATTAGCCCAACCTTGGTTAAAATCAAGGCCCTATTCATGTAATATCTATAATTATTAGCACACAATACAACCATTCTTTCAATTAAAAGGCCATTGATTCCTATTTAGCTTTTTAGTGAATGATTAGTCATTCTAGTGGTATTCATTCATCACTTGCGGTGGAAAAGCATTGGTGGAGGATTATTGGTTATCCTATCTTGATCATTTTAGAAAATGAATTTAACCTTTATAAGATTTTTTTTTTTGACAAAGRAATCAAAAGCCCTAGTCAAAACTCAAGGATGGCTTTCATACAGAAAATTAAGATAATTTCACTACTGACAATTTTAAAAGCCTTATTCTACATAATTTGTCCTTCAAGCTTGGTGTCAAATTCCCATAGAATATGTGAAATAACTGGATCTAAAACAATAKAAAGTCTTTTGAATGATACCTGCTAATTGACATTCATAAATGGTTTGGCTAGACATCGCCTTTTGATGCAATATTAACCAACCTATCGAGACTTTGCTCATAGGAGATCATTTGGATTTACAAATTATGAGTATTCTAGAAGACTCCTTTGGATCCCATGAAATCCATCTTTGCATGGTCACTACTCCATGATGACCTTGTTGTTGGTGGACAATCATATTATTTAAGAGTGACTTTACCTATGCATGCTTTTTGTACAAGCATTATAACAATCAAACACTTGTTTTGGTTCATTCAAAAAGTTGAAGTAACTTGGGACCATGAAATGAAATAATATGGTACTATATCTACATGTTTGTTTACTTGGAACACTGCCAAGTCGTGTAATAAATGATCTTGCATGGTCATTTTTGATGCAATGTCACAGGGACTTATGACATATTGTTTTTAATCTTTGTACATATCATAATTGTAGTCAATTCATGAATGTAAACACTTTTTGAGGCCTTTCTTGGTATGGCAAATTGTCAATCATGAATAAACTTTCCTTATAGAACACATTGAAGTAGACAAAGTTGATCTTGACCTCAAGCTCCTGCACTAATTATTTGATTATTGGGGTGATGCTCCATGCATATTGAGAAAAACCCCACTAGACCCCTCTTTAGCTAAGTACCTCATGCAATCTTAGTAATCACACTAACGATTTGGCCAACATCATCCATAACACTAAACAAGAAGGTATACAAGAGAACTATGCGAGTGGTGTCGAAGTTGACTAAGAGGTCACCACATTTATACCTGTAACACCTTGTTTCCCCTAGTTTGTAAAAATAAATGTGAATATGTGATGTAAATGGACTTTGAGGAAAAGGTGAATAAATGTGAATAACATTATGAATTTTATTGCAGGACTACTGAGAGGGGATGTGCAGAAAAAGAAACCACGATGGCGGTGGAAGGCACCTGGAAAGGTGGCGTTAACTTCCACTGAGAATTAATACCGTATTTGGACTCCATTGGCCCGGAGAACCAAAAGCGGCTCGCTGGCCCCGAATAAAATGTCTCGCAGGTTGGTAGGTAGATGGCTTAATGAGGGATGGGGAGGTGAACCACCTATCCATAGAGCCATCATGACTGACCAACGCGAGGGAAATCGCGCCGCACACAACCTCACAAGAGGATAAGGCATGGGGTGGAAGCGATTGGAGGGCAGACGCGAGGGGAGAACTATGGCATTTCGCAGAGTGAGTGATAGCAGAGAGGAAGGATTGTAACCTTCGCTCCTGATCACTGGCAAACGAAGACGTAGTCTCACAGCATCGTGGTCTCAGCTCGGGGGTGGCTAGTGGTAAATCTGCTGGGAGTCGCTAAGCCTACGGTTGGGTGGAAACAAGCACCCCTCTCAGCAATTGCTTGACCCCTGGTGTTATTTCTAATAAGTGTTTTGCCTCTGGCATCTTGAAATATATATATATATATATATATGCTCATAAGCTGTGAAACTGTGAATGATTTCATTATAAGAATGAATGTATGGTGTTTTGATCAGTACTAGTAGTTGTATATTTATATGGAAAGATTACGTATGGTTTATGTCCTCATGAATTCGTTATTTGTGTGCGTACTGATCTAATTCAGACTTCACGTCTGGTTCTCGGGAGGACGACATCCTTATATACCTCAGGTAGTACCCTGAGTAAATATCCCCATAGAAATACCTTCCTTGAAAAGCCCATCAAGAACCGGGAAGGTGGTTGTGAAGGCGTAAGGCCTTAGTAACCCTGCATGAGGAGGAACGATCCTCTTGAAAAAAAATCGAGATGACAGCATAAGGATGAAGTAACGAATCGACGAATAAGATCCCGTCGGGAGATCTGTGGTCACTCACGACCATCAGATCGGAGGAGAAGATGGAGTGTTAAGTGCCTTAACCTTGATAGGTGTTGATCGATGGACGAGATTCCGTCCAGAAATCTGCGGTCACACCCGACCGTTAGATGAGTAGGAGAAAGTAGGGCGTTAAATGCCTTACCACTTTGTTTTTCCTGTGTCTTCGTGGGTAGCGAAGAGTTTAGGACCATAGATCCCCAAGGTTCATGAGAGTATCTGGACCGCAGATCTTTTCCACGCCCAGGGAGTCATGGAAGAATGCATGGGTAGGAACCATTATGAGTCGTCAGATCTCGGCTGAAAAACCCGACAACCATTAGATCTGTCAGGAGTTACCCAAGGGTTAAGACTCCAGTGTATAGGGGTGAAAAACCCCGGAATAGATCTAAGCCGTCCGATTGACGGAGGCCACGTGTCAAGAGATCACCCATTTCGAGAAATCGGGAATCACAGAATCGGGATTCCTGTTGA
>JASDQU010436019.1:23867-40423 GCA_032191745.1 Picea mariana
AGGCAGGACTTCCAAGATGATCGAGTTTATGGCTTCTCTTTCCAACAAGATTTCCTCGGGCTCCCACCCATCTCCATGAGTTTCATTTCATTTCATGAATATATGTTATTTATGCTCATGATCATTATGTGCTCGACTTATCTTTGTTGTATTACATAATTAAACAGAGGGGGAGATACTTTAACGAGATGACCAGTTGGTTGCACTGGCTATATGAATTCACCTGACAACAACAAGACTCGATTCTTCAGGGCCCCAAGGCCCCAAGTAAGTAGATAAGTCATTTTGATTTCTTGCATTTTCATATTGATTTCTCATGTTAGTTTAATTGCATTTCATGCCTGATTTTTCATTTTTCTCTACTTGCATCATTGATTTACATCATATATAAATCCCTAGAAAATTTATTTTCTAGATTAGTTGTCATTTTGGTTTTTGATTATATGGACAAAAGGTGATAGAACCACCCTAGATTTTACAATTTTTTGTTTTAGTGTAAGAATAGGTATACCAGGAGATGTTGTGGTTCTCATACACTCTACGACGAGCACATGTCCTCAAGTAGGAGCCAGATGTTATCCCCATTTTTTGGGATAACTAAGTATATGATGTCTCGAGGTCCTCAGGTTGCAGATATCGTGTGTTGAGAGACCACATGACCAGCAGTTTCCACTTGCACATATGGAGTCCCGCTCTACCACCACAGTTTGGATCCATCGTCAGAGCATCCACCACACCGGCTAGCTTCTGGAAGGCACATGGGACTTGCTCCATTCAATACAAGTCAAGTATTGTGGCAAGTAATCACCCTAATATTTGAGGCATTTAAGCATGTTGTATTGAAGTTATTTTTTATTATAGAACGCTTGCTTGGACATTATGTTTTTGACCCTGTTTCACCTTGGTGAGCGTCATCAATTTCCTAGTAAGTGGCCATATTTTGGGGAGTGGTTGCAACAATGGGTCCCTTTCCACTCATTGTGTTCCCATCACTTTTTTCTCATTGTGTTCCCATCACATGGCCCTCTTCTAGTCCCTTTGAATTTAGTGACCCAAAAATGACATGTACCTCATTTCATGGGATGCAGGGGTTGAAGGCCCAGGGGTATGGTGGCTGGAAAAAGATAAAATCCTAAAATATAAACCTTCTATATGCTTTCCCATACAGTTCTTGAGAATCATGAACTGCTTCTCTTAAAAGAATTGAAGGCCTGCAAAAGATCAAACACACAATAAATATCCCGCTTGAATGAAAGACTAACACTAGTGTGTTATAACACTTTGATGGTTTCCCTATGACACTTTGTGGACCTATTCTTTCAAGTGACATTGTGTTACTGCCCCCCAAGCTAATCAATTCACTGTTGAGAGTGCACACGTCTTTGGATTGTTAATTAATTAATAAATGACAATAAATTGGCTTGGAAAAAAGTTGCATTAAAGATGAAGGTGCAACACACCCTGTACAAAGGCACCCATAAATGAGATAATACGAGCCCTTGTATGTCATGAAGCTCATACAAGCCTAGATTGGGCATCCATGGGGAAAGAATCCCACAGGATGGATACCGAGGGCCCTCATGCCAGATGATGACGATTGCCTTTGGAGGACCTCACTCAACTCGTTGCTAGCCCAATGACCTCTCCTTGAGAGAAAAACGTCGCAAAGAAAGGGATTTCCATCACCTAGGGTTCGAATCATGGTGGTGGAATTATTTTTCATTGACACTTGGTATCATTTGAAGGAGAGATCACGTTGAATTGTGGGAAAAGTCTATAGCGAATGAAGAGAAGGCCTTTGAAGGCCAAATGTTAGATCCCCAACCCCAACGATTTGTTAGATATGCCAAAACGTTGCCCTGAAGGGGTGACATCATCTTATTATAGGGTTTCTAATGTGTAAAAGTGAAATTTGAATTTGTAAAGGGGCAAAGTAAGGGTTGTTGATCCCTTACTTTGTGGTTTACCCTAACTTTGTGGAAAAACTATGTTTTAGACATTTTGTATTAATAGAGATCATTTGAATCTCATTTCGTAATATAACTCTMCCATTGTGAGAAGTATTTGGCTGAAATTTGTGCCCTCCTTGGGCAACCTCTTATCTCTTGTGCTCTTGTCTTGGTTTYTATATGCTATTGGTGGAAGAAGTAGTGTGCTACCACTCTTGGAGTTTTTTCTTTGGCATTTGTGGTGGATTTATCTTGGTAAGAGGAGGTTTATCTTGTCATTTCTTAAACRAGGTAAGGATTTATCTGGTTGATGCTTCATTGCTTAGTTACGAGTTTGGTTTTCTAGATTTATTGGGGAGTATAAGGATTTAAAACCCCACCATTATATATCATTTTTTCCTAGAATTTATTTKTTGCACAAGGTTTTACTAGGAGAAGTAAAAGGGTTTACAACCTCCGAGTATCTCCTAGCTTAACATTTGCTTGCCTTGGGGAGTAAGAGGGTTTACACCAACAAGGAGATAGAAATGTTATCTCTTTATTTACTTGATTACATAACCCAATAGCTAAAGACACTAGTATAATTGCATTGGAGAAATAAAATCTTGCATTGGTTAACGTGAAATTTCATGATTTGGAGGTTGTCTAAATTGGAATCAATTCTTTGCTCTATATGCTTGGTTGAGCCACTAGGGCATCATATTTAGCTAAGTACTGCTTTCTGTTGTTACAAATCTTCATATACAGCCATTAGGGCTGCAGAAACCGTAACACTTTTTCATTCATAACTTGCTTTTCAATCGTCAAAAGTTGCTAAGAGTTTGCCACATTAATCTACTTAGCCTAGCGCAAATTTTGGGTGGATTGTTTGAGAGTTTTGGTGGTTGGATTTACTGTTGTAACAACTTGTTTGCTACGGCCATAAGGCTGCAAAATATCTTTGCAAACACTTTTTTCTTACACCCTTGTTTCATTGCTAAAGTCTTGTTCTTTCATTCTTGAGTATCACTAATGTTTATCTAACTTATCTCTTGCATCATTCGTTGGACTTTTAGCAATTGTTTAGCATCTTTAACACTTATTGTTTCACTAATATACATTGTTGTTTACTACTGCAATTAGGGACATCAAGCCTAACTTGCTAGTCCACCTAACATTATACATATATGCTCGGCTTGTTCTTGTGTCTCGGGCAGGTACACCATTCTTTGTAGGTGTTCTTTTCTCTTGGAAACCATTGGCTGCCACCAAGACTCTTTCCCAAGCCTTTACACATCTTCTATCTTGACCTATAGGGGGACTTTCCTTCATCTCTTCACTTTCCACTTCATTCGCCCTAGGGTCACCGAGATTCCCTCCTTGAGGTGATTCTATCATCTCTAAAGTGACGAGAATACCTGCCTAAGGTGACAATGGGTAGGTGTTCTCAAAATTGTCGCCATTTGGTGGTTGGGTCGAGATTTTCCCAAGATACAACTTGTGTGATAACAATGCCTACATGAATTCATAAAGAGAAGTTTTATGGTTTTCTCTCGATTGGATTTCCATGTTAAACTATGTGCATTGTGATTGAGTTTATATGTGATTATTGTTTCTCAGCTAATGAATTATTGATGAATGGTTAAACAAAGCAAAAAGTATCTTATACCGATTCACCCCCCTCTCAGTATAAGCATAAGTTCAACAATATAAGTCATAAACATGTTTTAATGACATTGATATTCAAAATAGAATGAGATGCATTTTCTTGGACTCATGATGACTTTCCCAAAAGAACACTTCAACATAATATACACTTGATTTTCAAATTAGCTATTTACACCATAGAGTTGTATAAAACTTCATTTTATGAGAGTTAATATGTCAAAAGACAATCAAAGTGCTTTTGGACAAGGAGCAGTTAAGATAAATATTTTTTTGTGCACATCAATTATTTTACATGTGTAAATAAAATATGGAATATGATACATGTGGGTGGAATTTTTTGCATTCAATAAAATTGCTTTAAAGAATAAATATTCCTTGTTTGGCATAGATGAAAGAAAATTACTTTCAAGAATAAATATCCTTTGTCTCGCATAGATGCATTACTTGATCATCTAAGTTGCATGGTATTTTACTGCATGGATTCAAATTCTAAGTATCATCAAATATTTTAAATTGAGAAGAGCCCCGAGGGTTAGCTCAATTGGTCTAGAGCTAGACATGAGTTTATAATGCTTGTTGTTGATCTTGGGTTTGACTCTCTTTATTTCCCCAAGGCAAGGCCCCATAATCAAAGCTGACGATTTACCCCGCTTACCATCCATGGATCATGGAAAAGTCTTTGGAGGGTTTTCCACGAGTACATTTCCTCAAAAAAAAAAATTAAATTGAAAATACACATACATCAAATGTACACAACCTTTAAAGCAAGGAGAAGGTTATATAAATTGTTGATATTGAAATTAGACAATGCAATGATTGGACAAGGTTTACCTTGGCATTTCCTTGATATTTTTGTTGTTGTATATTTATATAGCATTTTGGTCTTCAACAAATTTTGGAAAGATCGTGTTGCAACATCTAAAGATATTCTTAAGAACACTTTCGATGTATAAGATATTAGCATACCCCTAAAGCAAGGGAAAGGGAATGCCATAGAAAACACAAGTTAGATATGTTGCGAAAGAAAAAAGAAGATATTTTTTTAGATATTATAATTTTATGGTAAAAAATTAAAGAAGAATACACATGCTTGAAAGAGAATAGCCAATGAATAACAAAATCGCAATGTGGACGAGTAGTCACAAGAATGGAAAGTTTTGCATTAGGTGAAACATCTCAATGTTTGATTAAATAAAATGTATCATATCCGACCAACCCAAAGCTTGACTTTGGACATATTCTAAATTTGTTTAGAATGAACTATGCTTCGAGATTGAAGTGGTATGTATGTTTTGGACATTTTAATTTGTATAGAGGGATAGCTAGGAGTGTTTTATTTATCGTATTTACACACAAATAAAAGGGAAGGAAGGAACAACAGTGACCTATGAAAGCAAACATCAAATGTGTCTTTGAGAAACATTTGTCCAACATTTGTAATAATATGAAGAAGACTGAAATTTATAACTTGCATATAAGGGCTATCTTTAAAAATGGCATATGTTAGCACATGGGATGCGTAGGGGTAAATTTTTTTAAGTTTCTAGGTTTGCATTATAGGGTCTTTTTATTTTTACCTTTTGAGTTATGTCTTATGTCAATAAATTATGTTTGATTCTTTCATGAGAAAATAAATCTGACCTTAGTCCATGTAAGAGTCTTAGTGTCATGATAGTGGTCATCATCATGAGAGAAATAGGGGTAAGTATTGGTCACACCCTTGGTCTTAAAATTCATCATTATCACGTGTCTTGTCTCAAAGGGGTCTACAAAGGTTCCTTATGTTGTTCTCAACCGTTTGAGTGTCAAATCAAATGTCAAGTCGACTTGCTGCAAACTCACCTGAAAGTTCGCAACGAATCAAGAAAGTACCTCATGCACTAATCACACGTCATTATTCCTTAGAAACATGTCTAGGGATATCTTATTGTTTTCAGTGCCTCTAATTCATCATGTTCTTCAGGTCAGTTTCATGAAAAATGTTTATCAATTTTAATATAGCATGCTGCAAATTGGTTTGAATTATGACTCTAGGAATTGCCTGTAGCAGATGAAGGTGGATTAACAGATTCTAGGAAACTGTAAGTTTAACTTATGAGACAACAATTGAAGCTTTAGATATACTAGGTACCTATTTAACAATCAATTGCGTTGTCTGAAGGTTTGTTAGACTGGATTCTAGTTACTATGATTTTCTGCGCTCTGCAAACTGTTGCATAACATGCGCGCTGCAAACTTCTTGCACTGGTCAAAACCTGCTGTATTGTTATTTTAAACCTTTGCAAATCCAAGTTTCCTGCCTTATACCAATAAGAATAATTTGCAGCCAATTCTTGTAGCCATGACCTTATACACTACATTTTCTTGTTAGTGCTGCAAATTGTGTGCATTGAATTATGGCACTGTGAACCCTCTGTTTTCTCACTTGACAAAACCCTCCTTGACTGTGCTTTCACTCAGGTATGAGGTTTTAGGTTTTTCAAAGTCATTTTCCTTTTTAGACTTGGGAATTTTGTGAACCTTTTTCATTAAAACCTAGTCTAAACTGTGCGCTACAGACTCAATTGTGCGTTGCAAACTGAAGGATTGTGTTGCGAATCCTCTGTTTTACATATAATTGCCACGATTTTTCCCTCATTATAGCCTCATCCAAATTGGGATTTTGTTCTTTCCTCTCATCTCCTACTTGCAGTCCTTTCATTCTCACACTGTTGTAGTACATGAATATCTCATTCAGTAAACCCTAAAGTATGCAAAATTCAAATAAAAAACCCGAATTTTCTTGTTTTCATCATACATCTGATAACAAACTTTCATAAGAGGGTAAAGGGTTTTCAAAACACTTATCATGGACAGTCAGCAAGGTAAGAAGGTTCGCAAAGGGGGAGAAATTGTCAGGGTTGAGCCACATGACATGCAACTTATAAATTCTGAACCATTTTTCATGGAAGCATTTTAGAGAGTGGGCTGCCTGATTTTTAGTGAGAAAATGCAAAGAGGACATCCTGAGGTTTATAAACAATTTGCACTCAATTTTAGTGGGGAAAAGACTAAGGTGGGGGCACTTGAGTTTGAAGGCTAAGATAAATCTATTTCTATATCCACAGAGATACCTGCTTGTGGTGAAAAAAGGTTTAAATCCATGTCTTTGAATTCTACATTTTCCAAAGAATTCGTAAAACCTGAATATCAAGGAGACAACCTATCCAAGGGAGTGCCAAGAAGTCATATGATGGAGTATTGTGACAAAATTCTTAGAGTTATTCAAAGGTACTTCACTTGTGAAGGAAGATTCAATATGGTTTATCAATACCATATCAGATTGCTATTACACTTTACTGGGAAAGAGTCCACAAACCTCCCCTTTTATCTATTCAGGATTATTGGCAAGATGTCAAATAGGGTCCAAGCTAAATCTAAGCAAGTGGATATCAATGTTTTTCACTCTAGTTTAATCAAGATACTAGTATTGGAAGAGTTGAAGAAGACCAATACTGACTGGGAGGTTTCCCTAGTTGCATCAGGTTTTCAACCAAATGTTGCTCACACACCACAATAAAAACGAAAAACACCTACTCTTGATGAGAAGACTATGCACTCAAATTCAAGTAAAAACAGAAAGATGACCAGAAGGGATAAATCCATTCATTTTACTGATAAAATAGTTGAAGGTGGTCCCACACAACCTCCTGATAGAGAATTTTCTCTTGTGGCAGAACCTACACCTATGGAGATATCATCAAGTAAAATAAGGAGTCTGAAGGGTAAGAAACTTGTCTTTTCCCCACCTATTGTTGCAGAAACTGTCAAGCCTAGAAGACCTTTCAGCATATCAGTAGCTAAGCAACATATTCTTATGGAAGAAGTTACATCAAAAGCCTCAACATAGCAAAAGGATAAAAATCAGCCTTCCAAGTAGCCAATAGAGATTATTTAGATCAACTCCCCTTCTCATTTAAGTAATCCTACTTTCAAAAGACTCGAGAGGCAACTTAAGGATACAAGAGCTGAAAATGAAAAATTGAAGGAGGAAAACCTGTAGGCCCAAATAAAGCTGAAGAATATGTTAGATTTATATGAAAAAACTATTGATAAAGCAAGATATTTGGCTAAGAGATCTCTATCTCTGCATAGGCAGTCGAAGAATGTGTATAGGAAGAACATAGATTGCCAAGCTAAAACCAAGAGGTTGAAAGATGAATTGCAACCCTTCAAGGACCAGGTAGAAAAAATGAATTTGGATATGTTAGCTCCTGTGGCTACTAGAAGAAGCACCAGGAAAAGATGAAGACATGATATTATTTCTACATTTGCATCATTTTTGCCATGGTTTATTTCTATACACATAATTATAACTTGAGTACTGATTTTGTCTTAAACTAAGGTTACCATATTCATATGACTTATGCAAAGGTTACTTCATGTTTTAGAATATTGTAGCAGGTTTTAGAAGGGTTTCCCAACTTTTTGTGCAAATTTTAAACAGTTGAAATCATTTTGGATGTAAAAACACACCTACAGGAAAGTTCACAACCCGTGCGTTCAAAGGTGTTGCAAATTGGTTGTTTTGGGACAGTTTGTAGCGCAGGTGCTGCGAACTGGGTGTCACGAGGATTTTGAGTTGATGAAGGCTGTCAAATGTCAGATTGAGTTCAGATAAGCTCCTCAAAGATCARTTGCACATCAAGGGCCACCTGCCTCAAGGATCTACCTTCAATTAAGCCACATGCATCAAGTTGTCAACAYTTTCCTTTAATGATGCCAACATTTTCCTGGAATATAGCATTCTTGTTAGATTTTTGTTGTGCACCTAATGCCATGCCTCTCTTGGGMATAGGATCCTATGTAGAATCTATGTGGCRAATTGTAGAGATATTTTTGGATGTTTTGTTATTTAATATGCATTGTAACTCTATGAGAGGGTTTGAATGGTTAGAAACTTAGATTCTTATCTTTATTTTTGAACTAAAATAGAGTTTCCAGACTCTATGTATCAARTTCAAKAATATTTAATAGTGAATGATCAGTTTCATCTTCTACTGTCACATCTGTGTTTCTGTCTTACTTTGATGTTACTTGTKCTATTGCAATATAGTTGTGTATTGGCGCACTTTATCTTGAAAKAGGCCTTGCATAAGATGGTTATGTTGGGATTCCTTATGTGCATAGTTGGTTTTACAATCATAGCTGGAATCCCTTGGCTATGCTCCGAATTTCTTAATTCCTACCATAAAATCAATAGCAATCACCCACATCATTATAGATCTTCTGTTGGGGATTTTGACCATGATTTGAAACGTAGATTTTGGACCTACACAATCCAAACCATGGAACTGAGTTATTTTATTGATCCTAACAATGGGACCAAACCCTTTAAAATTTGAATGTCAATCACAAATTTCTTCTCACTTGAATAATCCACAAAATTTGTGTCATCTGTTGTGGACTAATGGAGAGGTTTCTTGAAGAAGAATAATACCTAAGAAATATTCCCCAAGACCTGATTTGGTCAACTCAAAGAGCTTGACTGCATGATAAGTGATTCCATTGATTTTGTATCCAATAGAAAAACACCTTTTCCCAAAAAGGCCATCAAGACCATCTATAAAAGAAGTATTGTAGCCATAAAAGATAATATAAATATCAACTTGATATAGATCTTCTTTTTTTTATATGACCCTTTACGCAAATAAGACGCTTTGAGCACCAAATGGCTTGTGGAGATCAATTAGTTATAGAAGAAACCACCCAGTCTAAAGGGACTACCCCATCTCATACTAGCCTTGAGTACATAGGTTGATATAGCTTCAATGGGGAAAACAAAGAAAGAAGGGACCAAGCAACAATGGCTATGATTTTGTAGCTCTCTAACGAGTCACTAGCCCTTCTTTTTTTACTTTTCTATACATTCAATTCTTGGATATAATAGATTGTAAATTTTGAAAACATTTTATAATTTGAAATATGGAGCTTCAATAAGATTCATGAAGTTTKAGGGTTCTGAAAGGAATAAGATTGAACAAGGAGGAGGTGGAGTATATAAAAAACCCTATCGAAGGAGTCCATATMTTCTCCAAGGAAGGCAGTCTTGAGGTTAGAGTATGGTTTGGAGMTAAGGGGGGAAAACTAGGTGTTTATCCCCATTTAAAAACACTGGGAAMCAAGGGATTGGGGGAGTTCTCCAAAGCAATGATGTCATTGTTAGCAGTACAATGTCAAAGTTTAAAGTGAATTTAGGTCAAGGTGGGGTTAGTCCCAAGGCAACCTCGTTCAATGTAATCCTATCACTTCGTCAAAAAATGTTGTGCATGGGATATTTGAAGGTGTTGGGTGGATGGTAGAGCCTTCTACTCAAAACTGGGTAAACAATACTTGTGTAGCGGAGGAACTATCAAGAGGGATAGGGATTACTACGATGGAAAAGGTTAAACCTGTGGTGATAGTTGGTGAGAAGGGTTTTGAGGTTGAAGAAGAGGAAAGAACAAAGAAGGATTTTACAAAAGGGTAAGAGGTACCATGTGAAGGCACAAATATATTGCATGGAGACATGAAGGGATGTTCAAACTTTATGGATAAGGTAGAGAGGAGAGGAAGAAAGTATGTGAAGTTGCTAAAGGAAAAACCAAAGATGGTATTGGGGGAAGATGTGACTATGGGCCAGGTAGTGGAAATGACAAAAAACTTTGACAAGAAAGCTCTATGGCTAGTATGTATCTAAGCACAATTTATTAGTGTGGATTGAGCATGTGTGGAAACCTATATTAGGTTATGTGTTAGGGTGTTATATTATGGTTAAAGACTAGCTAGCCTTCCCTTTCAAAGGGGAAGAATATGTGGAGACCATTATGAGGACATGATAGTTTTAGAGAAATGTCACGATAACCTTGAAGAGATGGTCACCTAGTTTCGATCCTAGGTCAGAGAGGCTTACCTTGCACCCTATATTGGTTCAACTTCTTGGGTTGGTGTTGAAAATCTGGTATATGTGGAAGTATTTAAGGATATAGGAAACAAGTTAGTAATATTCTTAGATGTTGATGAATAATTTAAAAATGAAACCACGCAATCAATGGCACATGTTTTGGTTGAGCTTGCCATTAAGGAGGGATCGATAGAAGATATGGAAATATAGATAGGAAGGAAGATTTATGTCTAGAATCTGGTTTATGTTGGAATTCCTTTTAGGTGCTTAAGGTGTCACTCAAATGGGCATGTGGTATATAAATGTATGCTAAAGTTCCATAAGCATGAGTGGAGGAGAAAAATCGATGGCAAAGGCATTGTGATAAAGGGAGGAGAGGCTACATGAATGAATGGATTGGAAGGGATGGCAGAGGTGGGAAGTAAACATAACTTGATTGATAAGATAGAGGATAACAAAATTTGGAATTTTTTGGAGGAAAAAATGGTATTGAAAACATTCAATGTTAGGGGTGAAGAGGTCTCTAAATAATCATTTAGCCTACCAGTGGAATACTCGCCAAATACGGTTTTGGGAAAACCAATTCACGAGACTTAGTGCATGGATCAGGCATTCTTTTAGCCTATGATACGAATTGGTAAGTCAATAATCTCTATATCTAGTTTTGATATAAATGTAAATGCTAGTGTCCATATTTCATATAAGGATTGGCTTGGTTTAAAAGTGTATATGGATGTTTAAGTTAATAAGGATAGGAAAGGGAATAAAGGAAAGGGGGGGAATGGAAAAATTGTCATATTATTTATTTGAAAAGGATGATTTACCTCAAATAACATATGAGCTTTGCACTATGGAGTTGGGGGAAAATATATAATCGAGATCAGGTCTACGTTTGTCTATTAATATAGAAGATGAATCCTCTAGTATTGACCTCTGTATATATAACCTTATACCTAGGAAAGGATTTCAATAAGTGTTTTTAGATGAGGTGTTAGGGGGCTTAAGAAAAGACATAGTAAAGCAGGGTATACAAGATAGAAGGGGTGATAAACACCACATATCTATTGCACAAAACCAAGCCCTTAAGGAGATTATGGAAGGGAATTAACAAACCCTCAAAGGGGCACTTAGAGTGGGGCTAGCCTCAAAGATGGTTACCTAATGATAATTTTGACCTTAAACATCGGAGGGTTGAGCAAGCCCTACAAAACAATTGCTCTAGGTATGTTAATGTAACTTCATAGTCTTGACATTATCCTAATCCAAGAGACTATGGGAGAGGAAACAAATATCAAGGAGGATTTGTTTGAGACATGGAAGGAATGGGAATTCATAGTAGTTGAGTCTTTAGGTAGATCTAAGGGTTTTCTAACTAAGTGGAGACTAAAAACACTAAGACCGATTAACTCTATGTCCTTGGTCTTAGGAATCTGAGTTGAGATTTATTCATCGGAGATTGGTAAGGCCTTTTTAGTTGTTAATGTTTATGGGCCCTATTAGGATATAATCATTCAATACTAGGAGGTTTCACTAGAGAAACATTTTTTAGTAGTATACAATATTATAATAGGGAGTGACCTAAATTTATTTTTAAAAGAGCAAGGATTTGGGGCGATACTTCTAGGGAAGACCCTTTGTCTAATTTATTCATACGAAAATTAGAGGATGTTGCTTTGAGTGGATGTTGAGCCAAATCAAATTAACCCTAACTTACAAAAATGTGAGGACCAATGGAGATTTGAATGCAAAGAGGCTTGATATATTCCTTGTATCATAAGAAGCAATGGTTGAATATGGGAGGATTAGGATCTTGTTTGAGATGGGAAAGGATGCAAAGAACCTCCCAGTCTTACCTCAAATAGAAAATGAAGATTCTGAACTGACTTGTCCATTTTAGTTTAATTCAAATTGGTTAGAGGATGAGGGGTTTAGAAAGATTGTAATGGATGAATGGAAGCAATGCAATGCTACCTTAAGGGAATTTGCTAGCATTCATTTTGTAGTAAAATTAAAATGAGTGAAGCTAGCAGTGTCAAATTGTGCCCATGTAAAGAGAAGTGATGAAAAAGCATTGATTACACTGGAGGAGCACATTGTAGACATATATGCTAGAGATTTTGAAGGGAATTTTGAAGATGAGGTTAGGAATAGATTGAAAATTTCGGAACAAGCCAAAAGGAAGTTGCTTGAGGATAAGGAATCCCAATGGAGACCAAAGAGTAGGTCCTTATAGCTAGCTAATGGGGATGAAAATACATAATATTTTCATAAGTATGTGAACCATAGAAAAAACCTAAATATAATATGGGGAATGTGGAAGGAGGATGGAGACATAACAAGAGCATAGCTAGAGAATATAAAGAGATAAAAGATGTGGGGGTGGCCCATTTTAAAGGGTTGTACAAAGATTCTAGGGATCGATGGATGGATGGTAAAGTTTCTCATAAGATTGTATGATTTGATGGAAGAAGGCCTATTGATGGTGGTGGAGGAATCTGATAGAACACACAAAATCTTTGGGTTTTTTAATTAAACCTTTATAGTCGTAAATCCAAATAAGGATACCACAGATTCCTTTGAGGATTTTCGACCAATAGCCCTTTGCAATTATATTTACAAGATAATTTCCAAGATCATAGTTGTCTAGTTAAAGAAAATATTATTAGACCCTATTTCCAAAGAACAATTTGAGTTTTTCTTCATGGAGAAAAATCCATAAAGCCATTGGTGTGGCTTGTTATCATGTAACAATTTTTGAGAGAAATCTAGGTTCCAAGACTTAGCGAGGCGCTAGACTAATGTGGAAGCGTGATAAAATGGAGGACAGGTCCAAATATAGTGGGGGGAGGCTAAAGCTAGCAACAATGCAGATTTGATGGGACCCGGTAGGTCATAGATCGTGGGCGCCATAGATCAACGGTCAGGGATAGTTTTGGGCGAAGAACTTGCGCAGGGGATAATTCCCGAAAGCAGACCAAAAAGGAAACCCTGGTTTCGGTTCAGGACCACGTGGCACCACTGGGTGCATTTTGGGGGGATAAGTGGTTTTCCTCAAACCGTTTCCCCTCGTCCCCGAAATTGGAAAGTGTATAAAGGGGCGCACTAATCATTTTTTTATCAATTTTCAAATCACCAGAACGTTGGATGTTGGTGCAACTGCTCCATTCGAAATGAAGTTCAACAACGCACCAAAATCACACATTTTCTGCTCATTCACGGGTATTTTTCATCGTTTCCATGGACCCTGTCATTATGTCAGTAGCATAACAATATCTCACATCAAATGAAGAAGCCCTAATTGACAAAGATTCATCTGTGTTCGACACTGAATTAACTTTCACCCATCTATGTATCCAGAGCTAATTTGTCAGACAATCTAGGGAAACAGATACCCTTTCTCGAAACAGTCTAGGCCTCCATAGTCCCATATTCCGTCGAGGTCTCTTTCCCTTACCCGAAATTCATAGGTTGGTGCGTAGAGCAATACTCACAGGAAGAAAAAGTCGTCATAAATAAACTAGGGTCAGATGTCCTATGTAGAATAGAGAGCCCGTCAATTTGATATGCCCTCGGCATACCAGAGTCCCCCTTCAAAGTGTCTGAACCATTCGAAAAAGAAAAGCTAATTATAGTTTACAGGGAATGTCCCCTCGAAGTCAAAAACCTATTTTTGCAAATGATTGTCAAACCAGAGCATTTTTTCGAGAGTCTGTCAATGTCAATAAGTGTAAATATCATGGTTATTGAAGTCCAATGGGTTTGTTCCATACTCAGTAAGATTTTAGGTTTGGATAATGACAAGTATGTGATAGAGGTCATGTTAGGTTTTTTGTTAACTTTTTTCCAGTCAGAGTACAATCAATCAGTTTGCATCCTCTTTGATAGTTTCATAGTTGATAATATACACAAGAAACTAGTGAATTTCCAATCTCTGAGACATTTCATATATTACACATATCTGCTGAAGACCATCCTGGAGACCAACAAGAGAGAGTTCCCTGAAGCATCACTCATATCAACTGAATGCAAAAGAATCACAATGCTCATCTTTATCAACAAGGACATGTCCAGGGTTTACAGCCTGATCTTCAATACCATCCTCCCAAGAGTCCTAGATGACATGAAAATTTATTTGCAGTCAAATCCAGAAAACAGAGTGGGAGACTAGGTGTTGTTCATGCATTCTACAGTAATCTTGGTATATGGTTGTCAAGAATCCCCTTATCTTCTGCCTATTTTTCTAACGCCCAGAGTTTTTGCCCTGGATTTTATTAGGCAAAGAATCATCTCAGAGACAAAACGTTTCCTGAAATTGCACAAGGCATCTAACCTCAAATTCCCTTTCATCATAGGACCCTTTATTGTAAAAACTAGATCATGCTGATCTTAGATCTAGGCCAAACTCAAGGAGTTTGAATTTGCACAGCTACAAGGGAGAATATATGATCCACATCAGGTCATATCTAAAAGAAGATTGATGAACAAACAAGCCTCTTATGAACATGAGTATGTTGAAGGTTTTGACAAATTGGCAAATTTAGAAACCTGTGCTGATATGGAAGCCATCTTGCAGCCTACTCTAACACAACAAGTGAGGCCAACCCTGTAGCAAACTTAGACACAACAGAATCCTCAGAAGCTGATAGTCAAACTTCCCAAAGTAAGTGTCTACACCAAGAGAAGCAATTCAAAGGCCCCAGGCGTCAACAGTCAGCAGGTTGTCCCTAAGAAGACGAAGATCACACAATCCCCACAGATAGTGGATCTAGAGGATGAGGAGCCTAAAGAACAAGTAAATATGGATATGGTGGAAAGTGGCACCAACAATGTAGAAGTTGGTAAAGGAAGCAAGCTCCAAAGTGAAGGCGGCTCAAGAATTTTCAGCTGTAAAAAGCACATCTTTTATAAGGCACCTGGAGAAGCCTATCAATCTAAAGAAGATTTGGCACAGAAATATGTTGAGAAAGGGACTTGGCTATGAATGAAATGAGGGAGTTAATCCCTGAAGTAGAAATGATATCTCATCATAATTCCTCTCTGTTCACAGTGAGAGATACAAAAAATAAGACCTTTAACATAACAGTTGTAGATGAAGATAAAGTCTTTGAGATCCAGATGAAATAAGAGAACATCAGTGCTCCTGACAAAGTGAAATTCCACATGAATACCAGTGACATGCTGTATTCAGATTACTTGGGTCTAAGCCTGAAGAATTCAATGCTGTCAGCTTATGCACTTAAGTTGGAAGGGCAGTTGAGGCAAGAGAAAGCATCCAACAGAGGTTGGCAAACTCAGGTTAAGAGGCTAGAATCTGAAGGCCCTCAAGGAGTGAAATCCTCCTTAGAAGAAAAGGACAAGCTGATTCAAAGCATGAAGAAAAAACTAAAAATTTATGCCACAGAACATCCACAAACAACAAAACTGGTTGTTCTAGAACAGGAGAAGGAAGCATTTAGACAAGAGGCGTTAAATTACAAGGCTAAGGTATTACAACTGGAACAAGAAAAAGTGAACTGGTCACAAGGGAAAACATAAGCATGAAACATGGCTGTAACTGTACCTTATATTGTAGAAGCTGGGCCAAGCGCTAAAGGACTTGTCTAGGCTATATCCCAAGTCAGCCTGAAGGTGGGAAAGATTTAAGGTCTAAAGGAAGATATAGAGAAGCTGCAGGAAGAAATGAAAACAAAGGATGAAAGGGTGGCTCAGTTCCAGAAGGATAATCAAGCTTTGCAGGACAGAGTAAACAAGATGAAGACAAGGTTAAAAGGCAAAGGACTATTGTAGGGAGATAAACACATCATATGGGATTCTATTGTTGATGAATCTACCAAGTTCAAGGTGTACTTGAACTTCATCAATGACAAAGAGAGCATGGTCATCATAGCCAGAAGCAGATGCACTATTGTAAATGAGACCTTGGCTAAGAAACCATCAGAGTGGGCCCAAAATGTTATAAACTTGTTGAATTCCATCCCCACTGTAGAACTTCATACCATTGGAGTCAAAGATAGAACTACATTAATCATTTGGTCCAG
>JASDQU010436019.1:47577-57640 GCA_032191745.1 Picea mariana
GCCAAGCATAACCTGCTTAAGTCAGTTCAAACCAAATCCACACAGATGGAGCAGAGTATACATGAATTCAAGGATCTGTTTGAAGAGTTGTTCATCAAAGGCCTCCCACCATTTTGGGATGGCAAAGGGAAATTTTATGATCAGGAGGAATATAACTCTCGCCTCGCCCAATGCATAATGGATCACTCCAAGTTTGAAATCCCAAAGGAAAACTTGAAAGGAGCCACCCTGGTAGAATGTTTAACCACAAAATTTGAGGTCTTGAATTAGTTTAAGACAGTGAAGATTGGGCTGCCAACCATGACTTATGCCTCTTACATTGACCTGGAGATCCTAATAAAAGAAATAATGGACTACGAGATCCCTTCTGACTTGCAGTGGAAGGAGATAGTGTAGCTGGGAAAGACACAATGCAGTTTCCCAGGAACCAACAAATAGCCCGGAAGTGTCACCAAAGTGGAAGATTCGACAGAGGACCAAAGCGAGACAGATGGCAAAGACAGAATTTGAGCAGTCAAAGAAATCGGTTGTTAGTTTATGAAACGTTTTTGATTGATCATTGTAAATCGGTTCACATACCGAGACTGTCAGTTGAAATTATTATAATAAGTTTTAGAAGYTGAAGCGTTTCAGTTCAGCTATTGTAAACGTTTTCTAATTGAAGGAACTCAAATTGTATAAATATCAGAAGTTCCAAATGTATAAGTGTTGGCARAAGTGCAAGGGCACCTTCTTAGTTGTTTTTGAACTCAATTGTGATTTTCTGGACGTGAATTGAATACATATGCAGAAGYTTTTGAAGTCTCTATGAAAAGATTCTAATGGTGGTGATATGAGTTTGGTCTCCTCTCCTTGTATGTATTTCCTGTGTTCTTTAATTCCATTTGCACTTTCTTCTATTTAAATTGGATAGTTAAAAGATCARAATTCATCTTGTGATGCTCTYTGCTTAAGCAATTTAAACTGTGTGAAATTCTTCATAACTAATTCAAAATTCATTTCAATAATGCTTTGAAGCAGTTACTTGTTTTCCTTTTCTTCTTACACTCTTCAAACTAAAATTTATAAATCAGATTCATCACCTCATTTAGCCTTTATCCTCTGGAGAGTTCTACTTGCCAGTCAGTGTGTTCATTCATTTTTATAATTTCAATTCCATATCCCTAAGTGTCCGTCCCCTTCCTTGCCAACAAATATATAAAACCCCCCAAAAAACCAACTAAATCTAGCCATTTATTTCCAAAGGAACATCAAGTGACACGAGAGAGCCCTCTCTGAGCTAAGCAGGCTAGTGCCCAGCTCTAAAGTTGGTTGAAAAAGTTACCTTTGTCGTTTGTCTTTCGGCTGGACAAATTTACAGAGTGCTAACATTCTGGCGTCGTTGCCGGGGATCGAAAGTGAAAGCTTCCCTGGGAAAAGAACGACTTAAAGCTTTAGATTTGATTCCTGAGGGTGACAGTGAATCAAACACTTTATTGGCTGAGACTATTTTTACCCTGGCGACTCCATTACCAAGAGATCAATTGCACCAAGCAGTGTGAGCTAGAAATCCCGGCTCCCAAGAGAATTCACACCAGGAGAAACCCAGACCCAGAAGCTGCAATCCATGTGTCTGATCCTGAAAAACTTGTACAAAAAAGAAAAGAAAGGCAGATAAGCCCAACTTTGCGTTTAGACATATATCCATCCTTTCCCAAAGATGGAGTAACAAGCATTGAAGATCTTGAGTTTGATGTGAAATTTGAGCAAACTCTGTTCAGAACTAAGTCTGAATCTTGTTTGAACAAGGTCATCTTGGACGAAAAGAGGTTCGAAGATTTGGTTTTAGCTGCCTCTACCAAACCTCTTATGATCCACACTCAAAACCAACAACCACTTCAAGCCCTCACAACAGCCATGGAAGCTAGGTTTCCCCTCTTGTACTCCCTTCTCAGTTACATGATCTGCCCCAGGAGTATAATATAAGAATCAAATTGTATGATGCTGAAGGAAGTGTGTCAGCCCAGAAACATCTAGACTGGTTTAACGATTTTATAGACTTAGAAGAAGTAGATTTTGAAGATGCAAAAATGAGGCTATTTGCACAAAGTCTTGCAGGAGAAGTGAGGAAGTGGTTAAGATCTCTCCCAGCAGCTAGTATCGTAGATTTTGAGGCCTTTGAAACCAATTTTCTTGCAAAGGGGGGCGACAAGAAAAATCCCCTTCAGTTTTTAACTCAGTATAACAACATGAGGAGGTCACCTAACGAAACAATGCAAGAGTTTTCAACCAGATTTGTAAAGGTATATAATCTAATTTCTATTGAGGTAAAACCCCCCCTAAAGCTACTGAACTGAGATATGCTGACTCCTTTGAAAGTGATTTTGCTTTGTTGTTGAGGAAAAGAAGATCTACCTCATCAGATGACATGATGAACGATGCAATAGAAGTGGAAGTGAAATTAATGGCCTCGAGAAATATCAAAGCTCACTTTGACAGGGACATGAAAAAGGTTCAAGATAAGGCTCAACCTTCAACTCACAAACATCAGAAGAAAGGTTTGAAATGGCGATGAAAACTATGGAGAGAATGGCCTTAGATAATAAGCCCAACACCAAAGAACATGTTGATGGTCCACCCAAAAATCATAGAAGACCAACAATCCCACAAATCAGACAAAGGAATCAAGGGAATCGAGGAGATCAGAGGAATCAGGGAGATCAGAGAAATCAGGGAAATCAGAGGGATCAACAAATAAGACCTCTTTTTCAAAATAACTATGTAAATGAGAATTATGATGACAACTTTGAAAACAATATGCATTGTTGTGATGGTGATGAAACAGAGGTATTTTTGACTAAAGAGGAACATGACCAGTTCATGGATGCTAATGAAATATTCATGCAGGAAAATGAGGACATGTTGTCAGTGGAGGCAGAAGATTACCAGTCAGGTTTGCAGAACGCCATCATGCAATTCCAAAGACAATAGAATCTTTGAAATCAGAAAGTGCCTGCAAACCCTCCAAAGGGAAACCCCACCAAAGAAGCTCAAAATAACATACCCTCTTCAAGTTATCCCAAAAGGGACTCTGCTGCAAAAGATGCTATAGACAAAGGAAAGCAAAAGGAAGAATCCCATAAAAAGGTACATGAAACAAGAAAGGAGACAGTCACCAAAGAGGTAGAGAAAACCTCATCTTCCTTTAATTTTGACAGTGAGATGGCCAAGATTAAGATTTATGTACCATTCAATGAATTAATCAAGAATTATGAATACATAAATCAGATCATCAAGATGCTTAAGATGGAAAAAACATTTGACACTTTGAACATACAATATGATCACCCTGCCATCTTATTTGGCCCACGTGTGGAGGAAAATAATGATGCTGAAGAGGTCCCCCCTTTCTATGTCAGCCTAAAAATCCACGATGTGACTCTGCACAATGCCATGTTGGATTCAGGGGCATCCCATAACCTGATGCCCAAGGTGGTTATGAACCAACTGGGCCTTGACATCACAAGGCCTTACAAAGATCTTTTATCCTTTGATTCAAGAAAGGTGAAATGCTTAGGACTAATCAAAGATCTGGTGGTGTCTTTATCTCAGATTCCAACAAAGAATATGGTCATGGATGTAGTGGTTGCTGATATTCCTACCAAGTTTGGCATGCTGTTATCCAGGTCATGGGCTACAAAATTGAAGGGAACTCTCCAGATGGACATGTCATACGTCACCATCCCTGTCTTTGGTCAAGATATGAGATTGTATAGAGATGTTTTGCTCAAATACATGGTTAGCAACAAGTCACAGTCGAATATTCATCCCATCTACTCTGTGGAAACTGAGTTGGGGTCTTCTATTTTCTTCAATGATCTATGTTTTGAAGAGAAAGGGCCAGAGATTGATAGGGCTTTCAAAGATAGATTTGATCAACAAATTGAGGGGTTTTCAGAGCAACAGGACAATGCAAAAAATAAAATATGGAGCATGAGCTTTGATGGAGTTGTCAGCAGAGAGGGGGAAGGAGCGGGTGTGTGGATTAACCCCCCCATATTGGCTACAAAATTGTGCTCTTATAAGCTATCTTTTGATCGCACAAACAATATGGCTGAATATGAGGCATTAGTATTAGGATTGAAAGATTTAAAAGAAATGGGTGCTAAGAAGATAGTTGTTCATGGGGATTCTGATTTGATCATTAATCATGTGAAGGGAATATATCAAGCCAAGCACCCCATATTAAGAGCATACAAGAATAAAGTGCTTGACCTGCTTGAAGAATTTTCAGAGTATAGCCTCTCAACGATTCCAAGGGGTCAGAATTAGATTGCTGATGCCCTTGCCACTTCAGCTTCATTTTTAAAAATTCCAATCTTTCCCAGCAGGGGATATGAGGTTGAGATCAAGCACAGACCAACAATGCCTGATAATATTAAGTACTGGCAGGTTTTTGAAGATGATAAACAAATAGAAAATTTCCTAAAACTGGAAAATGGATTTRAAAATTTGAACATTGATGAAGAATATTGTGATGAAGAGGTGGATGCAACTACTTTCACAAAGGAACTAAAAATGTCTACCACATAATATCCACAAACAACAGAACTGGTTGTTCTAGAACAAGAGAAGGAAGCATTTAGACACTAGGCACTAAATTACAAGGCTAAGGTATTACAACTAGAACAAGAAAAAGTGAACTGGTCACAAGGGAAGATAGAAGCATCAAACATGGCTGTAACTGTACCTTCTACTGTAGAAGTTGGGCCAAGTGCTGAAGGACTTGTCCAGGCTATGTCCCAAGTCAGCCTAAATGTGGGAGAGATCAAAGGTCTAAAGGAAGATATAGAGAAGCTGCAAGAAGAAATGAAAACAAAGGATGAAAAGGTGGCTCAGTTCCAGAAGGAGAATCAAGCATTGTAGGACAGAGTAAACAAGCCGAAGACAAGGTTGAAAGGAAAAGGACTGTTGCAGGGAGCTAAAGACATCATCTAGGATTCTATTGCTGCTGAAGATGCCAAGTTTAGGGTGTACTTGAACTTCGTCAATGACAAAGATAGCATGGGAATCACAACCAGAAGCAGATGCACTGCTGTAAATGAGACATTGGCTAAGAAACCATCAGAGTGGGCCCAAAATGCTATAAACTTGCCGAATTCCATCCCCACTGTAGAAATTCAGACCATTGGAGTCAAAGATAGAACTACATTAATCATTTGGTCCAAGAGGGTCATTGCCAAGCATAAACTGCTTAAGTCAGTTCAAACCAAAGCCACACAGATGGAGCAGAGTATACATGAATTCAAGGATTTGTTTGAAGAGTTGTTCATCAAAGGCCTCCCATCATTTTGGGATGGAAAAGGGAAATTGTATGATCAGGAGGAATACAACTCTTGCCTCGCCCAATGCAGAATGGATCACTCCAAGTTTGAAAGCCTAGAGGAAAACTTGAAAGGAGCCACCTTGGTAGAATGTTTGACCACAGACTTTGAGGTATTGAATACGTTCAAGACAATGAATATTGGGCTGCCAACCATGATTTATGCCTCTTGCATTGACCTGGATATCCTAATAAAAGAAATGATGGACTACGAGATCCCTTCTGACTTGTAGTTGAGGGAGATAGTGCGGCTGGGTAAGACAAAATGCAGTTTCCTAGGAACCAACAAATAGCCCCCAAGTTGTTGGGTATGTGTTATATTCTTTGCACGAGTAGTAGTGTCTGAGCGTCTACGCTGGGCGTGCAGAGGGGTTAGAGGGGGGCAGAGCCCCCTTCGCGGGGGTTCGGGGGCAGCGCCCCCGAATTTTTTTTTCGGCGAGACCGCATTTTCGGGACCGCATTATATTTAGGTGGTTTTTCGGCACATGGTTTCTTTGCCGATGGTTTTCTATTTCTGGTTAAGGAATTAAGGTTTTGGACTAATCCAGGTCATTGGGTTAGGGTTTTGGATGCCGTTGGCTCCTATATGTATATTGTATTGTAAACAATGTAACACAATGTATGAATATAATATATGCTGCTTTTCCCGGTTTGTGTTTCCAGGTGAAAAATCTCTGTGTAATGTTTGTATTTGCCATTGTATCTTTTCTGTTCTTTTCTGAATATCAGTTTGCAGTAGATATTGTACAAGGTTAGAATTTACACAAGTGTCACCAAAGTGGCAGATTCGACAGAGGACCAAAGTAGGACAGATGGAAAAGACAAAAGTTGAGCAGTCAAAGAAATCAACTGTTAGTTTATGAAATGTTTTTGATTGCTCATTGTAAATCGGTTCACATACCGAGACTGTCAGTTGAAATTATTATAATCAGTTTTAGAAGATGAAACATTTCAGTTCAACTATTGTAAACGTTTTCTGATTGAAGGAGATCGAATTGTATAAATATCAGAAGTTCCAAATGTATTAGTGTTGGCAGAAGTGCAAGGGAACCTTCTTAGTTGTTTCTGAATTCAATTGTAATTTTCTGGACCTGAATTGAATACATATGCAAAATCTTTTGAAGTCTCTATGAAAAGATTCTAATGGTGGTGATATGAGTTTGGTCTCCTCTCCTTGTATGTATTTCCCGTTTTCTTTAATTCCATTTGCACTTTCTTCTGTTTAAATTGGATAGTTAAAAGCTCATAATTCATCTTGTGATGCTGTCGGCTTAAGCAATTTAAATTGTGTGAAATTCTTTATAACTAATTCAAAATTCATTTCAATAATGATCTGAAGAAGTTACTTGTTTTCCTTTTCTTCTTACACTCTACAAACTAAAATTTATAAATCAGATTCATCGCCTCATTTATCCTTTATCCTATGGAGAGTTCTACCGGCCAATCAGTGTGTTCATTCATTTTCAGAATTTCGACTCCATAGCCCTAAGTGTCCCTCACCTTCCTAGCCAACAAATACATAAACCCCCCCCAAAAAACCAACTAAATCTAGCCATTGATTGCCAAAGGAACATCAAGTGACACGAGAGAGCCCTCTCCGAGCTGAGCAGGCTAGTTCCCAGCTCTAAAGTTGGTTGAAACAATTACCACTGTCGTTTGTCTATCAACCAGACAAATTTACATAGTGCTAACATGGCCTAAGATGACCTTCACTCAATTAAAACCCAAACACTGAATAAAATTCTTATGAAGTTTGATTTATGAAAATATTATGATATATCTAACTAGTTGTACTTGAGATTTATCTTGATCCACATTGCCTTTTGTGTGCAAATGGTAAATTGGATAATGGGATGCATGTCCTAAGTTTCTTTTTCAATTCTTATAAACAATTCAACATTAGGATTGTTTAGGCCATCTATATGATTAAGAAAAGGTTATCCCTTGTCTTCATTGCTCTTTTTGATTATAGATGAAGGATTAAGTAGAACTACACTGGAGGCTAAAACAATAAGAACTCTAAGGCATTTGAAATTATGCAGTACATTTTACTTTTGTCATTTGTTGATGATGTGTCACTTTTTTGTGATGGTTCCAAAACATATGTTAATAAGTTTAAGGAAATAATAGATCTAAATTGTATTACTTTATGATGAAAATTAAAATGCAAAAAACTACCATGGAATTTAATGGGGTGGAGGATGAGAAGGTAAGAAGCACTCTACAGGTATTTCCAGTTCAAGAACTGGACTTTCAAGGAGGGTTTAGGTATTTTTGGTTCTTCTTGAAAAAAAATGAGTACATGAAGAAGGATTGGAAATGGATGGTAGATAAGATTGAAAAGAAAAATAAGATATGATGCAATAGATGATTACCCCTAGGAGGTCAACTGACAATAGTTAAATTAACTATGAATGCAATTCCAATGTACTGGCACTCCGTGGATTTCATTCCAAAAGGGGCGATGGAAGTGAAAAAAAATAAAAATGTTCTTAGTTATGGATAGGGAAGAGAGAAAGATATGGAATTTGTTGGTAAAGTGGTAGTCATAGGCTAAAACTAAGGAAGCAGGTGACTAGGGGATAAAAAATACTCACTATTTTGATCAGGATTTGGCTACCAAAATCCTATGGGGAATCATCTCAAAAGAGGGATTTTAGAAGCAAATCATTATTCATAAATATATAAAACAACTACCAATTATTGAATGGATAAGGAAGGAGAACATAAACATACATAATGTATCAATTTTTTGGAAGGATTTTGTCCTATCATTCCCTTTGGTGGGGAAATGGCTTGTTTGAAAAGTTGGCAATGGGGGGAAAGTGAGGATTAGTGTGGAAAAGTATACAAACTATATCAAGAAATGATTTGTAGATTTCAAAATCAAGGTATTTTTGATCTTGGTTAGGTTGTGGATACAATGAATTATTCAATATGGAAACAACAATGAATGGTTAGTGATAGGATAAGGCTTACAAAGGACGAGAATGCACAATGTAAGTTTATATGTACCAACTAAAAAAGAGCCTCATTCATATTATTGTTGAAAAATATGTACTAGTTTGGTCTAGGAGTCCTCTACAAGGTGAAACACTCTCAGGTTGGAGAATTACAGATAGACGACTATGTTCATGGAGGCATATTAATAACATGAAGAATGGTGGTGGAAGGTTTTATGGAATTTGTTATCTCCTCTAAATACTAAGGTATACATGTGGTTGGTGATAAGAAATGAAGATTTAACTTGGAATGTTATTCAAAGAACAAGTGGGTAGGGGCCTAAGAGATGCACCTTATCCAAACAAGCATTGGAAATAATATACCACTTGCTAATTATTTTCCCTCATGATGGATTGGTGTGGGAAGAAATGGACCTATTGACTGGTTGTAGGAGAGAATGGCAGGCAATTAATGCAAAATATTGTATGTAAAATTGGTTTCAAAATAAATACCTAAAACCCTATCGTTCCGTTTCTTTAGTGGTCCCATGTGGGATTTGGCTAGCTCACAATACATACATATTTCAAGATAATTTTTTACCACCAAAACAATCCGCATCACAAATTAGAATGGTATTTTCAATTTTCAAAATATCACCAAAAATACAAAATCCTAGGATTCTAAAACAACCATAGATTGGTAAGAATGGGTGATGAGGCTAGTCATGCTAAAAATATTGTTAGTGGAGTAGGTGGTTCATTATTTTTAAATGAGTGAAATTTATTTAAATTCAAGGTAGGTATAGAGGGGTAGCAATAATTTTTCTGAGATGATGGCATTGAAGTTGTTATTGGCATTGGTTGTAGATCAAGGAGTCAATGATCTTAAGGTATTTGAAGATTCACTTTTGTTCATGAACCAGATGATAGGAAACCACATGATACACAATCTAACCCTATAGCCTCTGTTAGGGCAAGTAAAAACAAGGTCTGTTGTTTTCACCAAAATATCCTACTTTCATATTTATCGAGAATTGAACCTTGTGGTAGATACTTGATCAAAATAGGGATTCCTATACCCAATTAAATTAGGACAACTGGTAGAGATAGTGGATGGAATTGAAACATGAGATTGTGCTATGATAACCTTTGGAAATTAAGACATCTTCTTTCGTATACTTTGGAATTGGACAATGCTACATTTTTAAGCCCAATATCTTATTTTCTCTTTCTAGAAGATTATAACTATGATATGGAATTATCAATATAACATGACTAGGATAATCTGGTTGATCTGTTGTTGTGGATTATAAGCTCTAATATGGTTATATTTTAACTTGTTCTTTTTTATGGGAAGAACGTTGATATGGATTGCTTCATCAAACCTATTGTGAACAAGGTAGTATATGCAAATGGTTGTGTTTTTTATTACATAGGTAGATGAAAAACCTATGTCAGGTCACCTTTTCACTTCATATTGAGATCTAGATATGGCATTGCATTCATGTTTATCTTACATTGGGAAGACTTTTGGGACTATTGCATCAAATTTGTTGCAATTAGGGGATATAAAATACCTTCTAACTATGCCTTTGAACTATTGATGGACAAATATGGTGGTGGAATCTGTGGATGTTTTTCAAATAGATGAAAGACATATGACAAGTTACCATTTCACTTTATATTGAGATTTGGATAAGACAATGTATTTTTGTTTACTTTTGGTTTACATTTCATTGGGAATACTATTATTGTGGGA
>JASDQU010436020.1:32617-46718 GCA_032191745.1 Picea mariana
CACAAAAAAACATGGCAGGGGTATAAAATACCCTCAGACTTATTGAGTTATAGGGAGTTGGGTCAGAGGACCCATAACAACATCTATTTGTCCACGAGACAATTTGGGATACAAATAATGTCCAGGATGAGCCCGTGAATAATGTTTATTTAGAAACAAAATTTAGAGGCCATGCGTTAGTCTAGTACATGAAGCTGTAGAGTACCACACCTATAGGACAAGCCAAGACTTTGGTGGAGATAAGACAAGCATTGTTGAAAGAGTTCAAGAAGTCAAATTATGAGTCATAGTACATTACAGAGCTGAAGAAAATTAAAAAGGTGCAGACTGAGTCAGTCTGAGATTATGACCAATGTTTTAAGGATATGATGGGTAGACTGACATTCCATATCCCTGATAAACAACATCAAGAATGGTTTATTGTAGGACATCTACCACACATTTGTAGGGTATTGATTCAACAGAAGGTTACGTCACAACCTGAAGCTTTGGAGATTGCAATGAAATTGGAAGCATCCCTTGTAGGTAATAGTGGAGGGATGGTACAAGTTCAGACGTAGTTGGCTACTTTGACGATTCAACTGGAAGAACTTACAAAAGGGAAGAAGAAACGATGAAAGTATGGTGTACCAAGTGTAGGACTGAAGGCCACCACAAGGACCAATGCCCAACATTGGCATAATATTTGGTGACTGGAGCACCGAATCCATTACCAGAAGGGGGATATTGTGAGATATGTAAGAAATGGGGACATTATCCGACCAAATGTCCACTACTATAGAAGTATCAGAGTACACCAAGGAACTTATTTTGCAATTTTTGTAAGTCATTCGGACATGAAGAGAAGTATTGTCATGCATTTGATTTGATGAGGGAGTGCACTTCAGATATGTACATGATTAAGGAGGATAATGTTTCAATATAAAGAGGTGGTCCATAGTATAATAATCATAGAGGCTTTAATCCAAGAAACAGAGGAACTTTTGGCAGAGGTCGAGGCAAAGGAAATTTTGGCAGAGGAGGAAGAGGGTCGATAATATGTTACAATTGTAATCAACCAATACACTTAGCCCAAAAATACCCAAATCCATGTACAACGTGCACATATTGTAGAGAACTGGACCATGTGACATAATATTGTCCTCATTTACTTGCAAAATGGTAGGAAAGAGGGAATCCGAACCAAAATCCAAATCAAAATGTATAGAAAATATCAACCAAAAAACGCAATGAAGGACCTAGAATAGTAGTTGTTACACGTGGAGGAGCTAGAACAGAAGTTGATTTGATGAATGGAGGAAAACAATATGAGAAATGGGTAAGGAAGACAACAAGACCTATGCCAACATTCAATCGTCAGCAAGAAAATGAGACATATTAGAGGGAAAGAAAAGAGGTACTTGGACAGGATTAGGGAGCATCATCGTCATCTGTGTCGCATGTCAATGATCGCGCTAGGATAGAGAAGCCACTTGTGGAGGTAAGAACTTTAATATAATTCATGAGGAGTTTCATAGAGCTAATGAAAGATGCAACTGCATTGAATGAACTATATGAGATGATTGATAAATGCACACAAGGAAGCGAGATTCACATCACACAAAGGGTAATGAATCATGTACTATCCATAAAGAGGACCAACAAAGAATTACGATTAAGTGCACAGAATGGGGAATATGATGTGGATAACGTTATTTTAGACTTGGGATCTGATGTGAATGCATTACCAAAGAAGGTCTGGAAGATTATGGGAAAACCCAAGTTGATCTGGTCTCTTATTCAATTAAGGCTCACAAATCAACCCAAGATAGTACTAATTGGTCAATTGACAGGAGTACGTGTGAACATAGATGGGGTGCACAATGTGGAAAACTTTGAAGTTATTGAGATTGTGGATGATAGTCAACCATATCCAACATTGATGGGAATTGAATGGGCCTTTGATAATCATGAAATCATTATTATGAAGAGGAGGGAAATTATATTTTAAGTTCGATACTTGAAATTTACTACACCATTGGACCCAATAGAAGGAAAGAGATACATAGAGCCAACAAGAGGAAACAATATTGACAACTTTTATAACATGACTACATATATAGAGGACTATGTTAACCCCATTGTATATGGCACACTAAGTTGGAGAAGTATCAATTTATTTGCATCAAATTCATAGGAAGGTATGGAGAATTGGAAACAGAGGATGCATGAAGTATCAACTAGACGATGTGCACACATAACTCGATCATTGCATTGGATTAGAACATAGTTATGTGATCCACCTAGGTATGATGGATTGAATGATATAAGATTGTTTGTAAAGGAATTTAAGTTGCAGGTACCCAAGAAAAAAAGTTTGTTGGCACTGGATGTTTTCCTAAAAGTTACTCCATCCAAGTGGTGGGATTCACACAAAGAGAGAATGAAAGATTGGTCACTGTGTGGAAGACTAGTGCAAGTGAGATTTGGTACCAAGGTAGAAAATATTGCACATAAGTATAAAGGGGAGATTGACCCAAAAGATCATGTCGATTAGTGTAGGAACATATGGAGCTCGACACTGAAGGAGGGATGGACGCACAAATTTACACATACACTAGATACAATTTTGAAGAACTGGCATTTGGAATTGGAAATGCATAGAGAGACAACAAACTAGGACAAGTTTACTCAAAGGTTCAAGGTAACATTTACATTTGAACATGACTCTCAATTAATAAATGTAGTGCTACAGGCTATTTGAACCAAGATCTTCTTAGAAGAAGGGCCAATGGAGGTGGTACCAATCTGCGATGTTGATAGAGTTGCTATGACTGTCCATGAGTTATTTAAGTGTTACAATGTTTCTCAGGAGGAACATGATGAAGAATATCCTAGGAATGTAAAAGTACCTAAAACAGAAGGAGAATGGGCAGTATAAGGGCCATATCTTGAATCTGATGCATACACACAACCAACAAAGATGTCGAAGGTAAACATTGGGATGAAAAAGAATCGAAAGTTTGCGTAGATAGGGGATTACTTGAGTGATGAGACAGTAGAGAAGATTGCAGACTCATTGCATGAATATCAAGAACTATTCTCAACTACATTTTCAAAGATTAAGGGGATAGATGGGGACTTAGGCGAGATGAATATTCCTTTGAAACTAGGTGTTAATCTAGTGTGATAAAGACCCCACAGGTTAAATCCGAAGTACAAAGAGAATGTGAAAGAAGAAATAGATAGAATGTTGGATGTAAGGATCATTGAACCAATGGTGGAATCAGAGTGGATAATTACAATGGTAGTGAAAGACAAGAAGACATGAGGAATCAATATTTGCGTAGATCTGAGGAAGTTGAATGATGCATGTATACATGACTCATTTCCAACATCGTTTACAAATGAGGTATTAAAGAACATAGGAAGGCAAGAGACTTATTCTTTAACATATGGATTCTCAGGGTACCATCAAATAAATATTGCATAGGAGGATCGATACAAGACTACTTTCATGAGAGAATGGGGAATTTATCAGTATAGAGTAATTCCCTTTGGACTGAAGAATGCCCCTACAATTTTTTCAAGAGTCGTGGTTGCAACATTTAAGGAATTTATTCACAAGTACCTTGAAGGATACTTAGATGATTGGACTATGTTCAGTCTACTGAAGGATCACATAGAATTAATCAGGCTAATATTGGATAGGTTTAGACAGTGTCAAATTTCGTTGAATTTGAAGAAGTGTATATTTTGCACATCGTTTGGAATTTTTTTGGGCCACGTGGTCTGTAAGAAGGGATTACTAGTGGATCCATCCAATATTGTAGTGATTCTAGATTTAGAACCAACTACATCAGTCAGACAACTGAGGGAAACTCTATGTCACACAGGCTATTATAGGAATTTTATCAAAGGATATGCGTAGATCACAACACCTATGGAAAATTTACTGAAGAAGGAAGCGAACTTCCAATGGATCAAGGATTGTCAGAAGGGTTTGGACACCTTAAATAAAAAACTAGTGACTGTGCCAAATTTTATCTTTCCATATTGGAACAAGGAGTTCCATGCTCATGTAGATGCATTATCCATAGCATTGGGCGTAGTAACTCAACCATGGGAGGGAGACATAGATCATAGATCACCCAATTTCTTTTTAAAGTAGGAAGATGTCCATGGTAGAGAATAATTACAAGACCACATAACGAGAAGGATTGTAAATGGTATGTGCTATAGAATTTCATACATTATTTACTAGGGTCTCATTTTAAGATGTACACAGACCATTCTACACTAAAATACTTGGTTAACAAGCTAGTGTTGGGTGGAGAATATGAAGATGGTTAATTTTGTTTCAAGAATGTGATTTTGAGGTTGTGGTGAAACCAAAGAAGTTGAATGTAGGGCCACATCATTTATCACGCATACTCTCAGGAAAAGATGCAAGGAATTTAGATGATAGCTTACCAGATGCGCAACCATTTGCAATTAAAATGGTGGAGGATTACTTCTCAGACATCGTGCAATTTCTAAGTACAGGAATGGCCCCATCAGATATGTTAGTTACGCAAAAGAAACAATTGGTCATTAAAGAAGCAAACTATCATCTCATTGTAGGAAATTTATATAAGTTACATGCATATGGAATATTGAGACGATGTATTTTGGAACATGAAAGGCCAATGATACTCGTAGAAGCACACAAAGGGATTCTAGGAAAAAATTACTTAGGTAAATAAACTGCTAAAAAAAAATTATGTGTAGGGCTCTGGTGGACCACACTTCATAAAGATGCTAAAGAATATTGTTAGTCATGCAATGTATGTCAAAGGGTGGGAAACCCATCTAGGAGGGACAAAATTTCTTTAAATCCATAGGCTAGGTTGAAAGCATTTGAAAAATGGGCCATTGGCGTTTTGGGGCCAATCAATCAACAAGCAAGAAGATTAGGAGAACGATACATAATCACTGCGACAAAGTATTTGAAAAATGGGAAAAAGAAAGATTAGTCATAAACTACACTGCAGAGACTATTGGGTGATTTCTATTTGAGAATGTAGTCACACGATTTGGATGTCTGTGCATATTACTCAATGATCAAGGAACACATTTCCTAAATAAAACAATTGCAACATTGACTGAGGAGTTTTAAATTTATAATCAAAAGAGTACCCTATATCATCCTCGGGCCAATGGGATAGTGGAAGATTTCAATAAAATTATGGATAATTCTTTGATAAAGATCTGCAATGTAGGGAGAGATGATTGGGAGTTAATAGTTCTTGCAGTTTTACGGGCATATAGGACTACCAATAAAAATTTGACAGGACTGACACCCTTTAGGTTATTTTATGGGAAATAAGTAGTAATGCCAATGGATTTTATTCTACCTAGCCTGTGTGTTGCAATGATTACTGATCTTTTAGACTCTAGCATAGTAGAGGATAGATTATCACAGTTGGTACAATTTGAGGAAGATATGTTTTTCCCAGGTTTCCATTAGCAAGCTCAAAAGGAAAGAGAAAAGTCATGGCATGATAGACACATTAAACAAAAAAAGTTCCAAGTGGGGGGATTAGTATTACTCTATGACAGTAATTTTTTGCAGTATCCAGGGAAGTTTAGAATGCATTGGTTAGGACCCTATGTGATTCAACATTTGATGGAGGTAGGTGTTTCACAGTTGGAAACATTCAATGGAGAAGTCCTTGGAAGAATGGTGAATGGAAGTTGACTAAATCTCTATAGAGACAGTCAACCGCTTGTGTAGTAATATAGACTATGCTAGAACACATGTATCATAGGAATTGTACTATAGTAGGGAAAAAAAAGTACAAAGGAATAATAAATTGCTAAGAAATAATGACTATCACACTATTGGGATGAAACTATGTCAATTAAGAAAACAATACACGAACGCAGAAGACTGTGAAGCAAACAAAACATGGAAGTAAGAATAGTTCTGTAGTATAGTACTGACAAGAACATTAAAGGAATTAAATAAAGGAAATGACAGATACAAAGTGGTAATGGCATGTCATAAAGACATTGTATAATGTTAAATCGTAAAAGTACTCAGAAATCATGACAGACTAGAAGTACAAGGAAAAAATCCAACAACGGATTTGGTAATAAAGCCGCATTTATTTAACCATTTATCAACCCCGTTGGTGGATTGTACAAGTTAGTTAAGGTGCAAAGGGACATGAAAAGTTGTAAAGGAGGCACCTAAGAAGTTGAGGGTTTCCAAGCATGAATTATTGATACTACGAGATCCATGCAAGTGGAAAGAGAACCGAGAACATGAAAAATATAGCCATGAAGGACAAATTGAGTTGAAGTAGTTGTTAAGGATTAAAGGTTTTTACAAATATGGCACCACCTAAAGCACCAATTCTTGTACCAATGAAGGCCTACATAAAAGCATCAACAATAGAACTAGAGGTATTGGAGTGATATGTATTTTATGAGCATAATGAAATGAGTATATATTATTATTATTCTTAACACAGAAAAACACAAGGAACAATAAGAAAGATATAGTAAAATTGGCTTCTATTCAATAAGGAAATATGTTGAAACTGTAAAATGCACACTGAAAACAAGATTGCTAGAATGGTGGCGGATTATCTCTGAGAAGAGATGTGACGGTTGCACTCATTCGAAAGAAGATGGTTACATTGAGGCTCTCCAAAATTTTTTACAATAAACTTGAATGCCAAAACCCTTGACATCCAAAAACCTAACCCTAGGAGATGAAGCACCAAAATTCATGTGGGCCATGTTGGGGTAAGTTAGTGAATCAACTTCCTGGGGTCGTAACTTTTGCATATGATCTCCATTTTAGGCACAATATAGACCATTGGAAAGGTCTATCCGAGGAATACACATTTTTCTATCACAATTTGGCTAATGCCTAAAGTGTGACTATGGAAATCCATAAAAACGTTGTTTAGGGACTCAAAACGGCCCTGAAAGTTCAGGACCCAAAAACTAGAAAAAAACTGACAAACTGAAAAACTTCCAAAATGAGCGAGTTGGAATAGGTGGGAGGCCACCAACATCAATATAGCTCAATAATACCCCCTTAGGAAGAAATGGTCTCCATTGCATTGAGATCCCCCATCATATGAGGAAATTTGGCCCCATGTGAGCCACTTGCCTTAGTGGAGGAGTTTCCCTACTTTGACAACTCGATAAAGTTGGATCCTCTGCTAGCAAGTTCCGTTGACCTGTGTGTCCACAATATGATCATTAGATGTCTGTTTCATGTAGTCAAGGTTGATATCTTTTGGTGTCAACTATTCTGTTATCTCTAAGGTGTCCAATAATAGTAGGAAATATGGTCGAAGGAGATCCACGTTGAACACTAGGTGTAGGCCAAGGAAAGAGAGAATGTTGATCTCAAAATCATTGTCATGCATAGCCTTGGTGATGGTGTAAGTTCCATAACAGAGTGGGAGAAGCTTCTTATGGGGCCCTATAAGGCGTTCTTTCTTCAAGTTCAACCAAACTTTGTCTCCCACCTGAAACTTATGTGGCACCTGGTGTTGATCATGGTGCTGCTTGTACTTGGCATTGGAATTTTGTAAAATATCATGAACCTATTGGTGGATGTGCTAGATCCACTCAATGAACCTAGTGGATTTGTCATATTCAGTTGGAGAAGGTGACAAGTTGGTCGGGGTGGCCACAAGGGGTAGTGCAACATCCAGGGGACCCAATGGTTGGAATCCCAACCCCACTTGAAAGGGGCTATGGTCGGTTGAGTTATGTAGGGCTTGGTTGTAGATATGTTGAACATAGGGAAGACTCTCATCCCATGTGCGGGGGTGCTTGGAATTGTACATGCGCATGATATGCTCGATCATCTGATTGATGACCTCAGTTTGGCCATCTATCTGGGGGTGGAAGGGAGTGGATTTGGTGAGCTTGGTGTCCAACAGTGACCAAAGGCTCAACCAAAATGTGTTGAGAAATCGGCTGTCCCGATCTGAGACAATGTTTTGTGGGATTCCAAAATGTACTCATACTCATTCAAATAAGAGATTGTAAATAGCCTCCACTGTGATGTTCGTTTTGCAGGAGGCAATAATCGCCATCTTGGAAAAAGGATCAACAACCACAAAAACACAGTCATTTCCCTTCTTGGTGGAAGGAAGGCCTGACATGAAGTTCATTGAGATGGATTCCCATGGCCTGTCAAGAGTAGGCAGAGGGGTGTATAGGCCCTGTTTCTTAGTGGTCAGTTTGGAAATAGTGTAGGAAATGCAGGACCTGTAATACTTGCGAACATCTTGTCGGAGTTTCGGCTAGTAGAAATGTTGTTGCAACACTGCCATTGTCTTTTCGACGCCAAAGTGTCTTGCCACCCAAGTGTAGTGGGCTTCCCAAATCAACTTCACTCGTTCACTTGATGGAATGCAAAGATGGACCGGATGGCACAACAACCCATCCTGAAGATGGAAATTAGTGACAACTAAGTTTTCACCCAACATTTGGTAGGTGGTGGCGAAGTTAGGTTATGTCTCATAGAGTTGGGGCCATCTAGAGGTATCTTGGCTGCAAGAGTCTAGCATCGTGGTGAGTGTTGTGACTGGAGGTTAACTGAGGAAATCAGGGACTCTGTTGGTACTTTATGTTTTATACTTGATGTTGAGGTGGAAATGTTGCAAGTATGTGGACCACTTTTGATGGCGGTCATTCTGCAATTTGCCTTGTGTCTGAGTGAACTGCAGTGGTTTATGATCAGTGTGCATCACTTTCTTCTTTCCAAGAATGCCATGCCTCCACTGGAGGCAGGCTTTCACAATGGAGTACATTTATTTTTATTAAGTAGGGTACTTACAGACAACATCTAATAGTGTCTCACTATGATAGGCCACGGGGTAGCCATGTTGAGTGAGGATTTCACCCATAGCATAGTCTGAAGCATGTGTCTCGATCTCAAATGGTTGTTGTAGGTATGGTAATGAAAGTACTAAGGATGAGCACAAGTGTTTCTTCAAATCATCAAATGCTTGTTGTTGGGATAGGACCCACACAAAGTTTTCCTTACCACCACCCCTATTTACTTGGTTGAGGGCCCATGCAATATGGGAGAATCCCAACATGAACCTGTGATATAAATTGGTAAGGCCTAAGAAGCTCTAAATCTCAGTGAGTGTGGTTGGGGCTGGCTAGTCACAATGACCTAGATCTTGGCTGGATCCACATTCACACCATGTTGATCCATGATGTAGCCTAGGTACTAGACCCGATCCATGATGAAGGAGCATTTTTCCAAGTTGGCATATAGCTTTTGCTGTCGCAGGGTGTGCATAACCTGTTGAATATGTTGCAAGTGTTCCACCCAAGTCTTGTTGTAGATGAGGATGTCATCCAGATACACCACTACAAAATCATTGCTGAAAGGTCATAGAATATCATCCATAATCCTCATGAAAGTTGTTGAAGCATTTGTCAAACCAAAGGGAATGACCAGTCATTCAAAAATACCTTCTTTTGACTTGAAGGTGGTATTCCATACATATGTATTTTATATTGGGACCTGGTGGTAGCCATACTTCAGATCAATCTTACTGAAGTATTTGGACCCCTTGAGATGATCAAGGAGATTGTTGATTTGGGGAATCGGGTACCGGTTCCTAACTGTGATTTTATTTAGGGCTCAATAATCAATGCAGAGTCGTCAGGTCCTATATTTCTTCTACATCAGCATGATTAGGCTCCCACAAGGTGATGAACTGAGATGGATGTGCCCCTTGTGGAGCATTTATTGGATCTATCGCTTGATATCCTCATTCTCTAATAGAGAGCATTGGTAGATTGGCCCATTGGGTAGTGGTGCATCGGGGGTCATATCGATGGGATGCTTTACCTGACAGTTTAGAGATACCTCGATAGGTGAGGAGAAGATATATTTTTATTCTTCCAGGAATTTATCCACTTAATTCTATTGTGTGGAGAGGTCAGTCATGGAGGCCTTGGATGTGGATGCAATCTTTCGCTCGCTCTAAGATTGAATCATGAAGAAGAAGAAATTCCCAGTCTGAGAGATGAACTTCTTGCATTTCTTGGTAGAGATCAAGGAAATAACACTAGGTGGGACTGCCTCGGGTATCCTGTACAATTTCCTATCCAAAGAAATAATAACACTATGAGGCCTAGACTCATATATAGCATGAAGTTTCCATAAATAAGGTTGTCCCAAAAGAACATCAAAAAATTCAAGTGGAGAAACATCACACAATACCTCATCTTTAAAGGGCTTGATGTTGTACACCATGAGGCACTATTGGCTAACATAGAGATCAATTCCTTAGCAGAGCCATCCAATGGGGTAGGGATGCGAGTGCGACGTCATCAGCAGGGATAGCCTCTTGACGAACTATGATGAGATGAGGTTCTTATGTCTACCGCTATCAACGATGAAGTGTAGATAGGTTCCTTTCACCCACATCTGTGAATGAAAGAGGCGCTCACCTTCCTCTGGATCATCTGGTTCATCGGGTTGGACCTTAGTGGTAGCAATGGTCTCACTGGGTTCCACATCAATGATCTATCTCCCCCTTTCTGGCTCTAACTCAAAGTCAGAACCCAAATCTGAATTAGATGCTTTCGCCGCAGCCACAAGTGATTTCTTTGAGTGGAAACCAACAATGTTATTCCAGGGGCTCTTATGGAAGTCGCACCACTTCCCGGTATATTTATTTGTATTTCTGGTGTCCTTATTTTCTTGTGGCTTTGAATGGTTGTCTTAAGGATTTCCATATTTTCTCTATCCTTTGTTCTGTGGGTTGGGACTACCCTTTCCTTGCTTTTGATGTGACGGGTTCCCAGGCCCAAATTTCCATGTCTTTTGTTTAAGCTTATGCTCGATTTTGACGACATATCGATAGGCCGCTCCCAAGGATGAGATGTCCATAAAATCCATTTAATCCTAGATGTATCTATGCATACCACCACGATACTTGAGCACCAGATGTCATTCTGAATCTTTGATACCCATCTTGGTGTGCAAGGTATGGACTATATTTTTGAACTCTGGCACTGATTGGTCTCTTTCATGCCACAGTGTGGTCCATTTTGTATACAGGTCATCATGACTTCCGATAGAGTAGTATTGTTCCTTAATAACATCCCTAAAGGACTCCCAGGTAACCAAGATTGTAAATAATGAGGGTTCATTTGTTTCCTTTTTCTCATAGAAAGTATCCCACCAATCTTTGACACGAGGAACAACTTTGAGGAGCACATGTTGAATTTTCACTATGATAGGTTCAAGCATGAGGTTTATTTCATTTAGCATGTACTTGAACCATAAACAAATGCAACAATAACCAATATCACAAGAAGAATATCCATGCACAAGAACACAAGAAATATCCTGGTAAAACCCTTCTCAACAAGGGAGAAAAACCCAACAATCCTTTGCTATATTCTCAAGAGAAGATCCTCCAACCATGAAACAATAATGCACACAAGAGGGTGCTCTACTACCTTGAAACTTGTGCCCAAGAGAGGTGCGCACTTCATCTCTAGAAATGTACTTGCTAAAATTTCCAAATGATAAGTGAGTTGTGTGTTTACTCAATGGGGAAATCACTTGTATTTATACTAGACTCGACAGACCAAAAGTGGTGTCTATTGGCACAACATGACCGATCTCAATAACTTATAAAATAATTAATTATTACAATAAACATTAATTATCTTTCACATATGGTGAGGATGACTTGTACCCTTTACATCACAATTATGGTTACAGGTAAATCTTATTCTCAGACAATATAGCAAGGGATCTCACATATCCACTAGTCCTCAACCAATAGGGGGAACATCCACCTATGCTCATCCAGAAGGATGTACTACTCAAGAGATCTCTATCTCACTGAGTCCATAGGAGAATCATCTAGAGTACCATCTCAATCCTAAATCAAATGAGTCCATAAGGGAGGAGACCACACATCATAACAACTCAGTCTAGAGTCTGATGCACACCCCTTACATGGGCACATTCACCCCACACAGGGATACACATCATTTCATCTTGATACAAAGAGGAATGACACACCCATATCATGGGAATCCTCACCACACACAGGGGAACACATCGTCTCATATCATTCCATAGAGGAACGACACACCCAACACATGGGATCTCTCATAGGTAGACTCAACTTAGTTTCAGAGTAGAACGTGTCCTGGAGGATGTCTCATGAAGTTGCAATCATCAACACTCCCTCTCAACTAGGGAGGCATTCTCCACCAGCCCATATCTCTCACGAAATTACTCGAACTTCGTCTTGGAAAGCGGTTAGGTTAAGATATCTGCAATCTGCTCATGTGTAGGAAGGTAATGCACGTGTATTTCTTTCCTATGTACCATGTCTCTGATATAATGATGTTTTGTCTCAATGTGTTTCTATCTATCATGAAACATAGGATTCTTAGAGAGCTTCACATAGCTCTAGTATCATAATGAATAATGGTAGGATCCATCTCATGATAAAATAAATCTATCAGGAGCTTGTGAAGCCACACTTCTTAGTGGAATTCCACACTCAATTCTATATACTCTGCTTCTACAATACTCAATGACACAGAGCTATGTTTCCTGCTACACCAGGAAATCATGGCAAGCCCTAAGGTAAAACAAAAATCGGATGTGCTCTTCTGATCCACTGTGCTCCCTTCCTAATCTACATCAACATATCCCTGCAAACTCATGTCTACACTAGAGGCATATCTCAGTCCATATCCAACTGTTCCTCATAGATATATCAATACATGTGTTGTTGTTATCTAGTGAGTCTATCTCGGCTGACTCATGAACTGACTAAGTACATTCACTGCATAGCATATATCAGGCGTTTTAACTGGATGCATCAATAATCTAATCAACTGTCGGTACAAATGTGGATCAATATCACATGAATCAATAGAAGCATCATTCATTTTATTCAAATCCATCACCATTGGTGTAGGCATGGATCTACGGTTTGTCATACCGAACTTCTTCAATATATCCATTATATATTTTCCTTGACTCAGGAAAATCTCATGAGTCCTCTGCCATTCTTCTAGTTCTAAGAAGTAGTGCATCATACCTAGGTCCTTCATCTTGAATTCATAAGTCAATGCTCACTTGCATTAAAAAATAATTCTTTCTGAACCGATGAGGAATAAGTCATCCAAATATAGGACCAAGATCAGGCACTCATCACCAACAATGTGATAATATAGGTTTGGATTAGCAACACTTTTTTTGAATCCCAAACTCATCAAGAATCAATCCATCTTCTCGTACCAAGCATGAGGTGCCTTCTTTAGTCCATACAAGGATTTCTTCAACCTGCACTAATGTAATTTCTCGTTGTGTATCATAAATCCTTCTGGCTGCTCGATGTAAACTTCTTACTCTATCTCACCATTGAGAAATGTTGTCTTTACATCCATCTAATGTAGTTTCCAACCTATGGATGCAGCTAGTTCAATGATAGTATGGATGGAGGTGTATCTGGTTACTGCATAAAAGGTCTCCTCATAATCAATTCCCTCCACCTGTGAGAATCCCCTGGCTACAAATTATTGGGCTCTAAATATGTCCTGAAAAAAAACTTAGTCTGACATTAATTTATCAACCGAGGATTCGTCCTTTCTTTCAAGAATATCAGCAAAGTCTATGAATATAGTTGTAGAGGTTAAAATCATGTAGATAATTCAGTTAAAGAAAATCTGAGTCTATCTAGTTTGCTGCAATAATCAAGTCTTCACACATTCATTAAAAACTCTGAAACGAATAACTCACTTAACATAATTGCAATCTGATTAATAACACACCATGAATCAAAGAATCAATCAATTTATTGAATTCATTTATCTAAGGAATAGTAATTTAATATGCACAAATATTTAATGAATCAATCTCTCAATGGATAATTAATCTGTTGGAAAAGAACATTAATCTACTACATGTTTAAGAAGGAACAAAAAATGTGAATTTAAGCGAAAGGAACAACAAATGAGAATTTGATAAAAAGAGCAGCGTATGTGAAAAATGAAAGGAATATTCAGGAAATAATCTTGTATTAACTAAAATGGAACAACAATC
>JASDQU010436021.1:0-13021 GCA_032191745.1 Picea mariana
CATTGAATCGCATTTAGCTTCCTTCTCTTTTGTTATGTACAATATCAGTGATCCAATAAAATCAATCACAAAATAGATTAGCCTTCATTAGAATATTTACCATTCAATTGCATCACACCATCTGCTCTACTTTGCAACTATGCTTCTTTATACCATTCACAAAGCTGCATTTTCTTATACTGCAACATTAGAATGCTACTCTAATCGTACTTCAACATTCGAATACTTTTGCCTTCTGAACATGCTTCCATTTTCTTGCATTAAATTTGGCAGGGACTACGCTGCTTCGCTGCCCTTGTTAAAAAAATATTGCCATAGCTATTGATTGCATTAATTAAACAGGATTAACAAATTTAATTATATGGATAACAATGAACACGAATTTATGGATGTGAATCTGTGGGTAATTAGCTCAGATTTAATTATATGGATAACATTGAACACGAATTTATGGATGTGAAGCGTTCCCACGATGTGAAGCGATGGTTTAGCTGGACGCATGATGCGTTTCAATTAACACGGGTGGTTAAGCTAGATGCATGAAGAATGTCACGCTCAATCTTCAGCGGAGCATTTCAATTCTTTCTCTGGGTTCTCTCCAGGGTTCAGTGCATCGCATGCTTCCTTGGAACGGTGTATGTATTCCTTTTTCATAGATATCTTAAAAAATTTTGTATTCGTTAAAAGTAATTGAATTATAGCATGCTTCCTTGGAACGGTGTATGTATTCCTTTCTCATAGATATCTTAAATTTTTTTGTGCTCGTTATAATTGAATTAATCTGCCATCTCCATGGATCACAATACTCTTATATCATGATTTCCAGGTAACAAAATATGGGTAATGGCATGACATATGGGTAATGGCATGACTTGGCGCAGGAGAGTAGTATAATCAAGAGAACCTTGGACCTTGCCTGCCATCCCCAAATTCTGATGCGAACTATGTGATCCCTAAATTCTGATGCCAACTATGCAGGAAGGATACAGTCAAATCCACCAGCCATACTATCGAATGCACCAGGAGTCTTATAAGTAAATTCAGTCTTGTTTTTGTGTGATTGTAATGTCACGGTTTTATCAATGATATATAGTAGAGATTAGCATATATGTGAAACTACAATCTTATAAATTATATATGATTGAAATAAGTCTTATGATAGAAATAAACACTGTTATAAACGAAAATGTACATAAAATTACATCAGCTTGACATGTGAGTGGATATTGGTACTATGTTGCTTTAATCAATTTAACATTTAAAGTAGTGGGTTAAAAACGATGATACACTGGTATCTCCGAATTTTTCTTCCAAATAATGGGTTAAAAACGATGATTATGGACTTACAAATAATTGTTTTATGGAATGACAAATAGATCTATCTTCAAATGCTAGTATTGGTGTGATATCATGTGACTCCGAAAATAGGTTTGGAATATTTATTATTTGAGAATATTTATATACAAGCTCAAACTAGTTATAAACATTAATATTTATAAATATGAATTGTTTTTTATGGTAATAATGTCATGTATTTATTAATGCATTTTATGTATTATGCATGTAAATAATAGGTTTTTCACAATATTATAAATATCAATACAAGCTCAAGATGCTTTAGACACTAGTCTTATTATAAATGCATTAAAAATTAAAGGAAAGTTATCACTCTCGTTAAACATTTCAATTATTGTTAATACTTATTAAGATTAGGGTTAAAGTGAGATTAGGATTATAGTTATTCCCATTAAAATTAGGGTTATGGTTTTATTAAAGTTAAAATTATTTGTATTAAGATTTATTTTATAATAATAAGAAAATAATAATTAATAGATCATTTAAATAATAATAATTTAATAATTTTTATTTTATTTTAATTAAATGTATTATTTATTACTGTATTAATACTATATTAATATTTTAATGTATTCACACTTTAGTAATGTATTTATTAATGCATTTAATGTTTATTTAATGTTTTTAATGTATTATTAATGTAATAATGTATTGTTAATGTATTACATTATTAGTGTAGTAATACTTTGGCAATGTATTACTTAATTATGTATTAATTTATTAATAAAGTATTACTCTATTAATTTATCAATAATTTAGTAACACTTTGGCATTGATTTGTTATCAATGTACTTAGAACAAGTAAAAGTGATTAAATGATTTGTTATCAACGTCCTTAGAACAAGTATAATTCATCATCTACAATGTGCAAGAAGATTTTCTATCAATTTCTTTAGAACAAGTAAAAATCATCATGTGTAAAATTAAAGATGATTTTCTATCAATGTCCTTAGAACAAGTATGATCTTAAGTTGAATTCTATGTAATACATCATATCAGTTCAAATTTCCTATCTTTGTGACAAAGGAAACAATTCATTAGCTTTAAAAAAAAAACTTGTCAAAATATCCTTTTCGTAACGTGTTGAACATAAACCAACCTTGTCATGTGACGAATATGACCCGACATTCAAGTATGATGAAAAAAACTGAACATTGTGACATGAAGAACATAGTAGCTTCACAGTTTGACAACCATAGTAATGTCACAACGTGTCGAACATATCCCACCATCGTAGTGTGAAAAACATTGCCAATATTGGTTCAATGTGACTAACATAGACTTGTTGTCACAAACTAATGAACATAATAATATTGCAAGATGATGAACATAGCCTAGTCATCACAATGTGATTACCATAACCTCGTCTTCACAGTGTGATGCAAATATCCTATCATCATAATGTGAGAACATTTTTCAAATTCCATTATCTGGCGAGGATAATCCATTGTCCCAATGTGATGTACACAACCCAATGTCGCAATGTGACAAACAAGCCCAATATTCTAGTGAGATGACCATTTCCCAACATCGCTATCTGATGAATATAACCAACTATTAGAATATGAAAAACCTATTCCAACACTACATTGTGTCAAACAAAAACCCTACATCACAATGTAACGACCATAATCTTACAATGTCATGTCGTAAACATGACATCGTAAGATTATGGACATCGCAAATATGACATCTCACAAAAATAGTAATGTCACAATGTGTAAAACATACCCTTGTCGTCGCAATGTGACAAACATACCCATATTGTCGTAATGTGACAAACATAGTAATGTTTCAAGGTGACAAACATAGTAGTGTCACAATATGACAAACACTTTAATGTCGCGATGTGTCAAACATAGCCCCACCGTCATAATGTGACGAATATTTCCATATTGTTGCAAGGTGATGAACATAGCCTGGTCATCACAATGTGATTACCATAGCCTCGTCGTCACAGTGTGATGCAAATATCCTATCATCATAATGTGAGAAAATTTTTCAAATTGTATTATCTGGCAAGGATAACCCATTATCGCAATGTGATGTACACAACCCAATGTCGCAATGTGACAAACAAACCCAACATTCTAGTGAGATGACCATTTCCCAACATCGCTATGTGATGAATATAACCCACTATTAGACTATGATAAATCTATTCCAACACCACATTGTGTCAAACAAAAACCCTACGTCACAATGTGACGACCATAATCTTACGATCTCATGTCGCAAACATGACATCGTAATATTATGAACATCGCAAATACGACATCTCACAAACATAGTAATGTAACAATGTGTAAAACATACCCTTGTCATCGCAATGTGATGAACATACCCATATTGTCGTAATGTGACGAATATAGCCCCTTCATCATAATGTGAAAAACATACCCATATTGTCGCAATGTGATGAACATAGCGTTTTTGTCGCATATTGATGAACATAGTAATGTTGCAAAGTGACAAACATAGTAGTGTCACAATATGACAAACACTTTAATGTCACGATGTGTCAAACATAGCCCCACCATTGTAATGTGACGAACATAGCCATATTATTGCAAGGTGATGAAGATAGCCTCATCATCACAATGTGATTACCATAACTTCATCGTCGTAGTGTGACACAAATATCCTATCATCATAATGTGAGAACATGTTTCAAATTCCATTATCTGGCGAGGATAACCCATTGTCGCAATGTGATGTACACAACCCAATGTTGGAATGTGACAAACAAACCCAACATTCTAGTGAGATGACAGTTTCCCAACATCGCTATGTGATGATTATAAACCACTATCAAACTATGACAAAACTATTCCAACACCATATTGTGTCAAACAAAAACCCTACGTCATAATGTGATGACCATAATCTTACGATCTCATGTCGCAAACATGACATCGTAATATTATGAACATCGCAAATATGACATCTCACAAACATAGTAATGTAACAACGTGTAAAACATACGCTTGTCATCGCAATGTGACGAACATACCCATATTGTCGTAATGTGAGGAACATAACCCCTTCGTCATAATGTGACAAACATACCCATTTTGTCGCAATGTGACGAACATAACATTTTCGTCGCATATTGATGAACATAGTAATGTTGCAAGGTGACGAACATGGTAGTGTCACAATATGACAAACACTTTAATGTCACGATGTGTCAAACATAGCCCCACTGTCGTAATGTGACGAACATAGCTTGGTCATCACAATGTGATTACCATAACCTCGTCGTCGTAGTGTGATGAAAATATCCTATCATCATAATGTGAGAACATTTTTCAAATTCCATTTTCTCGCGAGGATAACCCATTGTCGCAATGTGATGTACACAACCCAATGTCACAATGTGACAAACAAACCCAACATTCTAGTGATATTTTTATTTCCCAACATCGATATTTGATGAATATAACTCACTATCAGACTATGAAAAACCTATTCTAACACCACATTGTGTCAAACAAAAATCCTACGTCATAATGTTATGACCATAATCTTACGATGTCATATCGCAATGTGACAAACATAGCCCTACATTCTAGAGAGACTACCATTTCCCAACATTGTTATGTGATGAACATAACCCACTATCAAACAATGACAAACCTATTACAACCCCACATTGTGTCAAACAAAAAGCCTACGTCACAATGTGATGATCAAAACGTTATGATGTCATGTAAGAAACAAACCCTTAACCATTGTAGGAATGTGAAAAGCATTCCCAAATGTCTGATAGTTCTAATGTTTCTCGTTATAGGGTTACTAGAGTTACTATTAGGAAAATATTTGGGTTAGGATTATTCCTATTAAAATTTAGGTTGGGGTTATTTGTATTAGGGTTTATTTTATAATAAGAAGAAAATAATATTAAAAAAATAATTTAATACTTTATTAATGTATAAATAATAATGTATTACAAATATATGTTTACTTTATTGTAGTTTTACTCTATGAATATTGTAGGAATATTGTTGTTAATACTTTAATATTTTAATGTATTATTATATTTTTGGATACTTTATTACTTTATTATTAATCTATGGATACCTTGTTAATATATTCATTAATAATAATTTAATATTTATTAATTTTATTGAGAGTTTCTTGATGATGATGATGATGGTGATTAACGTCCACTAAGACCTAATTGGTCTATCAGATCTTAAGAGGGTAAGTGATTACTTGTGATTCTTTAGAATTTTGTTTCTATGCTCGAAAAGCATTAAGAGAAGCTTTCCAAGATCACCATACTTTTGTTGAGTTAAGAGGTTAGGAAGGTTGGTAGTGTGATCAATATTTTGAAAATGAGATCTAATATGGGTATAGGATGGAAAATCTAAGAGAAAGTGATTTTCATATTCATCCTTCTTAGTGTCACAAAGGTGACACACTCTTTCATCCCATGGCGTTTTAGGAATTGACCAACACCCAGTTTCACTACGGAGCTCGTGAGAATTTGTTCTTATCTTAGCAATGCTTATTTTTTTGTTTACACTTGGAAAAACAGATAGATAATTTTGATCTTCTAGATTAGGGTTCATTACATCTTTATAATACCTTAATTTTATTTTTTTCCTCTAACTCTTTATCACACCACATTTTTTCCTTAAATTTTGATTTGACGTTTTTTTTAATAGTATCTTTATTCTGCAAAATGGTTTCTTCCATGATTCCCCAATAGTTTAGCCTAGACCGGGCATCTTTATGCCATCCTCGCTTGAGTCGGTGGTGGTTATGACTTGATTTTGAGGCAATTTTAGGTATCCTTTTGTATTCCATGTTGTTTAACTTGTTCTTATACATTAGGTATCTAGTCATAGCCATGCTCTCAATGGGGGAGAGGCTTGTTTCTACAAGGAGGATGGGATAGGGCGTATTCCATTTAATTTTGAGATTATAGATTACAAAATTCTTTTGTATTTGCTCTATCTTTCTCCAGGATTCACGAGAGATACTACAGCCCCAAACTTCACATCCATAAAGAATAACAGGTGTAAAAAGAGTCTCAAAGAGGAGTTTCTTCTTATCCCAACTCCAAAGATCAACTGATTTACAATTGTTTTCAAGCCCATAATAATCTTTCCATCCCCCAATAATCCTTTTCTCAATGCTATAATTCCAATTGAGCTTGTGATGAATATCAATTCTAAGATATTTGTATGAAGTCACTTCCTCCAAGTTGTTGTTGTCATATACAAAGTTATCATAAGTTGTCTTATTGGATTTAATAATCATGACCTTAGTCTTATCAGTATTAACAGTCATGCCCATATTGGAGCAAAAATCCTTGAGGATACTTAGTTGGTGTTCAAGATATTATTATTTATTAATGTATAATGTATTAATACAATATATTATATATTATTAAAGTATTTACTAATTAACATGTTACATTAATAAATTACATTATACATTAATGTATTAATACTTAATTTATATATCATTATGAGATATTAATTAATTAATTAACTAATGCTTTAATTTTATGTATTTGTGTACTACTACATTAATTAGTAAATTGTTCATATATTTATTAATTAGTACCTTTTTACATTTATGCAATATTACATTAATGTATTTATATATTATTAATGTAGTTTTGCATTATTATTAATGTATTCCTTTATTATTACTTTAATAATAATAATAATAATTTATTTTTAAGGTCACTACCAAGCCACACCAAATTGGTGTATGAGACCCCCATGTTTGTGGGACAAGGAACCTCCCTCCGCCCAACAATTTGACTGGAAAATGGGGCCGATCGATGTATATCAACCTCTTTTACTTAAATGTGGTTGTTGCTAGTATATATACTAGCAACAACCACCTTTATGTAAAAAAGTGGTTTATATAAGCAGATCCACTCCATTTTCCACATTTTTCAATTAATGGCGCGTATCGGCGTATATTAAACCACTTTTTACATAAAAGTGGTTGTTGCTAGAGAAGAATAATAGACCATTAATATATTTTTTTTTTGTAAGTAAGAAGTATATATTATATTTAGTGCCTGCTAGAGCAGAAAAGAGTTGCCAAAATACAATAAGATACTAGCTGAAATTGCTGGACTGCCCCAACAGAGGGGAAACCAGTCCAGCCAGCCCCCAATTCACAAGTCTGAGAAAGTTACAAGTTCAAAAAACACATAAAGACCCTACTATCTGCTTCTATACTCGGAGCCTAAAGGAACTAGATGTTCAGCAAAAAGAAATCTAAACACCTGTCTAGTATCCAATCCACGTGGCCCGAAGGTCTTCTATCCACGGTTCCGTCTCGAGGTTGGCCGGCTGGTCATCCTTGCATTGTTCATTTCTCTCCACATGCTCCTCGTCCTCCACTGGGCCGCTACGGTCCACTTCCTTCTTCTTTTCCGCTGCTTGTCGCCAAATACTATCCATCGCAATGTCAGGGACGTCCCCTGGAGAAGAGCCAGCTGGGTCCGAGGAGAGCTCTGACTGCATAGTTGATAGGATGTGAAGAAAGGTGGCGACATTATCTTCTGTGGCCTGCAGTCGAAACTTGAGGTCTGCCATCTCCCTTCTAAGCTCAAAGACTAGATCATATAGTGTGCCCAATCGCTCTTTGAAATTCTCACTGTCGAGGTGGCTCGCAGGGTGGAGACGCGCTCACTTGGACTCTCCAAAAGCCGCTGGTGCACTCTTCCATGTGCTCGAGGATCTGGGGAAGGACATTGTCGCCATGAAATGCATTCGAGGGTCCTGAGGGGAGCGAGGAGTCGGGGTCGACCCTCGCGGGATGGTAGCCATGAAATGTAAAATCACAGGCTGCGAAGGTGGCGGGGTTATCGTGGAGCGAAAGTGCAGGGATTGCAAAGGTGGCGGGGTGGAAGCTGGGGACAAGCTTTGAGGGAGGGAGGAAGAGCCGGTCGTCGGCGAGGCCGAAGACGAGACCGGGGGTCTACGGGGCTTCCAGGGTGAGCCCCTCTTCGGCTTTCCCCTTAACCTTTCTTTCATGGGTGTAGATGAGTAGGGCGGGACAGGGTTGGACCAGTGTAGCAGATAGATGAAGAAGAGAGCCTCTGTGCAAGCCTGGTGATGAATGCATCGTGAAGGGGGGAGCCCTTCCGAGTGCTTACAAGGTGAAATGCCAAATATAACAAGCCAATCCATTATACAAGATGCGTGGGAGCAGAGGGTGGTGTAAATGCTCCTTGCGTCGATCATTAGGCGGCATATAAATGCCATTACTCTTCCGGGGGGGCGTGGTACTGCAGCACGGGCCCGTCATGTGGCTCCGTGCTGTGGCGTGTTGTGATCGTGTCCATCATCTGCCACGGGGAATCCACTAACACCCCATCCGGGGAAGCATCAACTGATCCAGCTTTTCTTATGCACTGCTGGAGAATAGGATGCTTAGGGTTCTGGGCAGAGTAGCAGCGGAGGTCTGGTTCTCTCCACTCAGTGCCCACATTAGCCAGTTTGTCCGCTATCTGGTTCGCCTTCCTTCTGATGTGTGTGGGGATGATCACCTGGTGGGAGTGCAACAGTCCCACAATGATTTGCAGACCGTGAGTGAGTCTCCACCTTGGAGAGATGTTTTCTGGGTTGACCCCATGTAGGATTTTTCGTAGTAGGCCAATGATTACCTGAGAATCCCCCTCGACAATGAGTTTTGTATAATTGTTCTGCGAGGCCATTTGCAAACCTTTAATGAGTCCCCAGAGTTCTGCTGCATTATTTGTGGAATGCCCAAGGGGTCTTGCACCTATGGCTAAAATATGTCCAAGATGATTTCTAAAGACGATTCCATAACTTGCATCCCCCGGATTGCCTCTAGAGGCTCCGTCAAAGTTGAGCTTGAGAAAGTCTTTTGGGGGAGGAGACCAAAGGGAGGGGCTAATCAGGGGGGGTTGGACGGGGGGGAGGCGGTTGTCTGAGAGGGGGGAAGAGGAGTCCAATGCTGAAGGATAGGGAGCTCAGCAGGTGGGAAAGCAAAGTCTGCATCTGTCCAAGGTCTAAGGCGGAGGGTTTCCAGTAGATTGCGTTGACAGAGAGCCCAACAAAGATTCCATGGATGAGCCTTATCTCTGAAAATTCTGTTGTTTCTTTCTTTCCAAATGTGCCAGAGGACCATGCCAGGTAAAATCTACCATACCCTGTTGAGATAGGGAGAGAAAAAATCTTGATCCCTCCAATTGAGGAGGGTCTCTATGACACTGTCTCTGTGACGGTCCGAGGTGCGCATGCTTATCGCTACTTGATCCCAAACTTGCGCTGTGTAGGGGCAAGTGTTGAGGTGGTGATTCAAAGTTTCCTCCGCCTTTCCACATAGAGTGCAAATAGAAGGTCCAGTAAATCCCCGCTTCAGAAGATTATCCCAAGTGAGAATGCTTGAGTGTGAGACTAGCCAAAGAAAAAGGGTGATTTTTGGCCAGTGCTTCAGATTCCAAATCTTCTCCCAAATCTTCATATCTAGGGTGTGGTCTGCCTTGGTTGTGAGTTGATAGGCTTCCTGTGTGTTGTAGGAACCCTGTGGCCTGTATCCCCATCTAAGAATGTCTTCACCATTTCGTATAGGAATTTTCCTCTTGTTCATAGCTTCATGAAGAGGCGTCAGGTCTATCTGTGGAGCCAAGTTGATTCGCCCCCGATCCAGATGCCAACAACGCCAAGTGTCCTCTGCATGACCGTTCTGCCAATAATCCTCTACCTTTGTGAGGCCCATACCGATAGCATGGGTGCACATGTCACGGGACCACTCCTCAGTGTTTAAGGCAGGCCACTGTTGCCAGGAATCTTGCCAGAACAAAGCCGTTTCTCCATTGCCGATCTCCCAGAAGGCATGTTGCGTTATTATCTGCCTATTCTTCTTGGCCACTGTCCATATCAAGGAGCTCGTGTTATCCCCATTCCAGCGAATCAGGTTATTCTCTGTCGTATTAGGGGCATATTTTTTCCTCCACAACTTGGCCCAAAGGTATGTGGGATTTTTGAGCCAACACCACCAGATTTTTGCACTGAGGACTCTGTTCATTGTGGATGGATCTCTTATTCCCAGGCCTCCTTGAACCTTAGGCTTGCAGATTTTATCCCAGCTAACTAGAGCGAGTTTTTTGTCTTTGTTGTGGCCATGCCAGAGGAATTTTCTTTGCAGACTTTTGATGGTGTTTAGGACAGATCTGGGGGCAGCTAACACAAATAAAGCATAAATCGGGAGGGCTTGAAGGACAACTTTGAGTAGAATGAGGCAGCTTGGCAGATTTAGAGCTCTAAAGGTCCAGGAAGAAAGCCTCTTTGAGAAGGAAGAAAGGAGGTTCTCCCAGGAGGAGTTTTTGTGAGCATTGTCAATTAAAGGTAGGCCTAAATATTTGGACAGAAGGGAGCTTCTATTGAAGCCCAGGATCTTTGAGATGTGACGCTGGATTGGGGGGGGGGTATTGAAAAAGAAAATTTGTGACTTGTCCTTGTTGCATTCCAGACCTGAGGCAGCAGAGAAGATTTGAAGAATCTTCTTGAGAGAGTTGGCTTCCCGAGCAGTCAGGCTTCCCATTAGGAGGGTGTCATCCACGAACTGACTGTGAGAGATGGGTAGGGATAAGCCATGCAGGGGTAGTCCGGTTAACATATTGTTTTCCAGAGCCGCGTGAATAGATCTGCTAAGTCCTTCCGCCATGATGATGAAAAGGAAATGGGACAGGGGGTCTCCTTGCCTAATACCTCTTGTGGGGGAGAAGGGCTTCGAGGGAACCCCATTGATGAGAAGTGAAAAGAAGGCTGAGGAGGTGAGATTTAAGATCCAAGTGACCCAGTATTGATCGAAGCCAAACGCTATTAGCATTGCTTTCATATATTCCCAGCTGAGTTTGTCAAAGGCTTTTGAAATGTCCAATTTTAAGAGCATCCCTGAGGTTTTTGTTTTTTGCAAGGAGTGAATTACCTCATGTGCCAAGATAATGCTATCCAAGATTTGCCTGCCTTCAACATATCCCGACTGCTCTGGGGATATGATTGTTGGTAGGATCGGCTTGAGTCTGCAAGCGATGACTTTTGTGAGGAGTTTGTAAATAATGTTGCAGAGGGATATAGGCCTGTATTGCTTTGATCTGTGCGCTTGCCCTTCTTTGGGTATAAGGGCAAGCAAGGTTGCATTAAAATCCTGTAAGAATTCTCCTGTAATCCTTCTATCTTCCAGGATTTCCCAAACCTCTGTTCTAATCATCGGCCAGCAGTAGTGGAAGAAGTCGCTTGTGAATCCATCTGGGCCCGGAGCCTTGCATTTGGGGGTATCTTGTAGCGCCTGATCAACTTCTTCAATGGTAAAGGGCCTGAGGAGAGCTTCATTTTGTTCCGGAGTCACAAGGGTGGGAACGTGTCTAGTGATCTGGTTGATGGCTTCACTGCGGTCTGGAATGGGTTCCGTGAGAAGGTCCTGGAAGTAGTCAACTAGATGGTTTTCYAGGTCAGCGTGAGAGTGAAGAACCTCCCCTTCCTTTGTAATAAGATGCATTATCTTATTGGATTGTCTTCTCTGGATAGTAGCTCTGTGGAAGAATTTGGTGTTGCGTTCCCCCTCCTTGAGCCATTGGATTCGTGACTTCTGTTTCCACAGTATCTCCTCCTRCTTTTTCCTTTCTGCTAGCTATTGGTTCACTTTGATTTCCAGATCTCTGAGCTCCTCTGTGAATCCTTGCTCTCTTATTCTGCATTGTAGTTCGTCCATTTGCTCYGTGAGCTGTTTTTTTGAAGCAAAGATACTACCGAAAGTGTGTCTGTTCCAGAATTTCAGCTTTTGCTTGAGATTTTTCAACTTCTGTTGGAATCTATACATCTTAGATCCGTGGGGAATTTCTGCCTCCTTCCACCAGCTCTGAATATTTGCTTGGAAATCTGGATGGTATAACAAAAATTGTTCGAATCGGAAAGGTTTTTTTTTGGGAGTGGCTGGGACATCCAACCATAATTGAATGGGCCAGTGATCTGATCCAGTGCGATTGAGGATACTGGATTCTATGGCCATGATGTCCATCATGAGTGTCTCTGATACCAGGAAGCGGTCGAGTTTGCATGCGATCTGGTGCAGACCTGTTCTTCTATTGGTCCAGGTATGAATGCCATTGATGGCCTCTAAATCAATTAGCCTGAGGTCATCTATTAAATTGTTGAATCCGTCTGAGTCTCGATCCAGTCGGCGTGAGCCTCCCTTTTTTTCCTCCAGGCTGCGTATGATGTTAAAGTCGCCCCCCACTATCCATCTATGGTATTGTGTGAGGATGGATAGGTAACTTAGGCTTCTAAGGAAGGCCTGTTTGTCTCTTGGAATGGCCGGTCCATAGACAGTTGTTACATGCCCTGGCTTGTCAGATCCTATGAGCCTGTAATCCGATGTAATGGCCCATCTGGTGGTGCAAAAGTTATCCAACATGACAGTATTGGTATTCCATAGGAGAGCCCATCCTCCAGCTGTTCCTGCAACATCAATTGAGACCACTCCTCCCTGCTTCCAATAATAGGGGAGTAGTCGATTTATTTCCTCTGAGGTACATTTTGTTTCCTGCAACATTACAACATCCGGTGCTTCTTCTATAATCAGATCTCGTAGCAGTTTCTGTTTTCTACGACCGTTGAGGTATCTGATGTTCCAAGAGATGATTTACATGATGACTGAG
>JASDQU010436021.1:13121-40837 GCA_032191745.1 Picea mariana
GAGACCCTTTGTTTGAAAGGCCGTGTGCTGGGGTGATGGGTTAATGTGGGCTGTGTTTGGAGATTCCTCTAGATTATCTTGTAAAATTGCATATTTATTGCTGGTGGAAGGGTCTTTACTTACCTGAGCTGGTTGCTTTCTGCTGCCCTGTCGTCTGTGCCCTGTTGGTTGCGTGAATCCCTCCTTGTCTTGGCCAGTTTTTGGTTTACCTTCCTTGGGCATGTTGTTGAGTGGGCATTCCCTGAAGAGATGTCCATGCTCGTGGTACTTTCTGCAGCGGAAGGGTATATGTTCGTAATCAATGGTTTGAGCCCAGTCTTCATCATGATATTCCATCATAATAGAGCCCGGGAGCGGCTTGGCTATATTCAGATACACACAGATTGTTGCATAGGATGTGTATCGTCTCTGCTTAGTTTCTTCAGAGGACTTCACATAAATTCCGATGGTGTTACCTATGCCAGCTAGAACTTCCTCCAGCCAAAATTCATGGGGAAGAGAGTACAGCCTGATCCAGACCGACGCATGGGTGAAATCTTCCTTTTCAGGATTAAACTTCTCTGTCCAGAATCTCAAGAAGAGTTCTGCCGAGTTAAAAAAATAGGGCCCTCCATCAAAGATACGGTTCCTGTCTTCGAGATTGTGGAAGATGATCATGAAGAAACCCTTTGATCCTAGTTGGAGATCATAATGACCTTTTGGTCTCCACCAGTACTGTATCCATTTGATTAGTTCTCTTTTCGAGGGCCATAGCCCTAGGAACTTCCCTATCAGGGCATTATCTTGCATATATTGTTTCTGCTCCTCTATACGGGGCGAGTTGATGACATATTTGGGGGCGATTGGAGCTTGTGGAATGCACTTACCGGGGATCCAAGGAGCCGAGGCTTGTGCAGAGTTGTCTTCCTTAGCCGGGTCCATATCCATGTCCCGATCTTTGAATGATCCTTCGACTAACAACTGCGTGCGCATCTCTGGAGGTGTTTCGAAGGTCGGTCTCTTCACTCGGTTTGCCGGATCTTCATTGGCCGTTACTTGGCTATAAATGACGCCCTTCGGCGCCTCCCCTTGGCCTTGCGGGAGCTCCTGCGGGGCCATTATTTTGTGGCCGCAGTCCTCTGCGGCTATCCGAGGGTAAACCCTAGCTTTAGAACCAGATCGCTATCCACTCAAAGACACACAATTTGTGAATTGGAAAATGCAAGTTTTTACTATCAATAATAAGCTTTAATAGACCATTAATATATTAATATATAATTAATGTATTAATTAATTTACAATATTAATGTATAAATTAAAGTATTAATTAAAATATTAATTAATTATTACATTAATATAAGATATAAAATAAAGTACTAATACATTAGATTAAAAAAAAATTAATTTGTAGATAAGATATTAATTAAATTAATTAATATATTACAAAACTATTAAAACATTAATAATATATTAATAAATTAATAATACATTAATAAAATATTAATACATTATTAAATTATTAATACATTACTAATGTCTTAATACATTAATATATTAATTTAATGTATATATTAAAGTATTTATTTATTTTTTTTGAGTAAAAAAAGGTAGTTCCTGTTATATTACTATTGCCAGTATACAGAGTTCAAGACTGTGGGTGGTGCCAGCTGTTCCGCCTGAGAAGGAAACCGGGACAGCGTGGCCTCCATGTCCATGTGTAACACTGAAGTCAGAGTTTAACAAAATTTGGCAAAGTTGACGTCCTGCCCTAAGGAAACCAGGACTCATGGTCTCAGCATGCAAGCTGATTATTCTATCTATTGCTAAAGCTATCTGATATCTAGCTAGTGAAAGGCAGAGACTGTAATAACAAGACAAAGACCAGAAACAAGTTTGATACATGAGGGAACCTTTGAGCCGAGCTGGTCGACCTAGACCTCAGAGTGCCTCCAGCGAGCCGAGAACGTGTAGGTGCGTGCGCATGTCGGGCACTGCTTTTTGGTCGCTGCTCTGGAGTGTGTCGCGAATAACATGTCCATACGCTGGTCCAGGCGCTCTAAGCGGAAGAGTTGGTCATCCAACTTGTGCCAAATTTCATAGACCAGTTCGAGATACCCCTAGTCAACTGCAGTTGCTTGCTTTTCCTTGGTATTTTCCTCCTCGTCCTGTGCTTGCCGGCTACCACGCTCGCGGTCTTCTTTCTTCTCCTCGTTGTCGGGCTCTGGAGAAACTTCCTCTACTATGTAGCAGGGGGTGTGAGGTCTCTCCAGGGCGGCATCAGAAGGGTCGGGGACCTTACTATCAGAGTGACCTTTGCTGTGAGTACCCAGGCTTGCGCTCAGACTCCAGTTGTCTGGTGCTATATGTAGAAGAGGCCTGGGAGGGCTTGGCGGCTCAGCGTCTGGTGCGACCTCCTCCACGTGTGCCATTGGAGGAGAACGTGGTTTGGTCTTCCTCCTCCGGGCTGCAATCGCCATAGCTCTCTCAAAATTCTGCTTGCGTCTGCGCCTAAACTCTACTGCTTCAAACTTTTCCTTCCTCTTGCGCTGAGATTCCTCTGAGTGCCATGCCGTTCCCCGGCGCGAGCTCCCTCAGATGCGGGGCATGATGGGATGGCTATAAGGTGTTTGAATGACGAACCAGTGCCGTCGCTGCGCCAAAGAGTAAGGAAGGAGGTTGCTGCTGCTCGGGTTCGGCTTCGTAACCACAACCTCTCGGAGTAAAATGCAATGCGAAGTCGCTGCTCGAACCATTAAAACTTAAATGAACCTCACCGCCATTGCAATGGCATTAAACCTTGGCATTAATCGCTGCTGCATCGTGCTCTGGAGAGGGGTACCCTTCGCTTGCGCGAGGGGCCTCGTCGTAGAGAGTCGCCTGTTCGGATTCATGTGGTGTAATGGTGGAGGGATTGCGAGCCGGTAGATGCATTAATGCAGCGTCCCGGCTCGCTGCCACATGGCTCTATCGCGCCGTCTATCACCCCATCCGGGGATATATTAAAGTATTTATTTACATTACTATAAAGTATTAATTAATTAATACATTTTTAATTAATAAATATTAAATAATTAATACATTATTAATTAATTAATACATTATTAATTAATTAATATTAATTAATTAATACATTATCAATTAATAAATTTGTAAGATATTAATACACTAATAAAGAAATATATTAATAAATATTGTAGTAATACATTGATATTAATGTATTTAAGAATACAATATTAAAATATTGATATTTTAATAAAACATTATTACATTAATGTATAAATTAAAGTATTAATATATTAATGCATAATGTAACATATTAAAGTACTAATACATTAATAATGGAGTCTATTAATTAATTAAGATATTAATAAATTATTAATTAATACATAGTTAAAATATTTATGGACTAATAAAGTAACACATAAATACATAATTAAAGTAGTAATACATTATTAAAGCATCAATACATTAATAATACATTGTTTATATTAATGTAATGTATAAATTAAAATATTAATACATTATTGCATCAATGTAATGTATAAATTAAAATATTAATACATTAATGTTTAATGTAAGAATATGTAGTATTAATACAATAATAATTTAATGTACTAAGTAATTAATACATTGATGTGTATTAATTACTTAATACATTAAATTATTATTGTATTAATACTACATTAAATTACTATTATTGATGGTGGGAGATCCTCTCTTAACTAGTCAGAATGCCTCTGGACTTATTCATAGTTCAAACATTCAAACTAGTTATGTGTTAGACTATGCAAAACCGGCTTTAGAGGGTCTTTCGGCTCCGCAACAAAGGGTTAAATTTCAGGAACCTTCTGGTCATAAACTAGATTTTGACAGTGAAAGGAATGCGGATTTAGGTAGTGAAACAAATCTGAACAGAAGAAGTTTATCAAGAATCTTTCCTCCCTCTCGTTACACAAAAGTCTGGAAACAAAAGAAAACCAAGCAAAAACTAGTCCTTGGAATGGACGTCAGCCTGGAGGAGTCGTGCACTCTGTCGCTCAGCACTTTGGTCAGCATATTAGCTTATAGGTCTCGGTGTTCTTCCTCTTTAGAGGACTGGATGAAGGTAACTATGTTACCTTTTCTGGGTTATTGTCGAGAGGTTTACTTTCTACCTAAAGGTTGGCTAGGATTTATGTTTAAAAGCCGAGAATATTCAGACTTGGTCCTAAATACTTTTGGGAGTTTTGACGGAGGAAGCTTAATGCTAAAGATTTGGATCTTAAGCTTCAATCTCTCTTCTGAATACTTTAGCTTCAGACACATCTGGGTACTCCTACCGAATTTCCCACTCCATCTATGGAACAAGAAAGCTATGGAAGCTGTCGGGAAATCCTTAGGGCGCTTCCTAAAAATTGAGGAGTGTGACCTCCTTTCTCTGAATAAAAAAATGGCTAAAATACTCGTTGAAATTGACATCCATGGGGGTCTCAGTGAGGTACTGGAGATAGAATGGCGAGGCTTGCTTTTCGTCCAGTGCTTGGACTGCCCAGGATTGCCTTTCGATGCACTCTATGTTGGAAGACTGGGCACCTTCAGAAGGACTGCACACAAGTTTTCGGTTCCCTACCGAAGGATAAAGATTCAGTGGAGGTTTCAGCTAATACAGTGACTCCTTTGGAGGAGGAAGATACTCCTACTCTTTACCATGTTGTAGGCGTTTCTGATAGCTCTCCCACAACTGACTCTTATTTCGCTGGTAAGTTAATAATTTTATGTCCAAAGTTCTTTTCATCTTTGACTTTATGGGAGTGTCAACATTTGAATACTACACTTTCGTCTCCCTTGTCTTCTCGATTTAAGGCCTCCACTGTTACTCCTCTTATACCGCTGCCAAAAGATGTGTCAGTCCAAAACCTTGTTGAGAAGGGCCCCAGTGTCAAAAAKACCCCTAAGCCTTCCTTGGACACTCTTTCTTTGGCTTCTCCCACRGTTCTAGGATATACTGAATCTGATCTAASTGACAGTGCCTTAGATGACCTTTTAGCTGATATGTTACCTACTGGCCATCGGCTTAAAAAACCATTACTGCTACTTGTTTTTTCTGGATCTTCTACGGTGGTAAGAAAGGAAAACAAGGGTTTACCTCTGCTAGTCAAGGAATACCGAGTTCGTCTAATKTTGAGCATGMTTGGACTAGAGGTTTGGGGTTTGAGGTCACTCCTTTGAAAACTCATAGTGCTCGCAGGAAGACGAGAGCTACTTCTAAACCACAGTCTACACCTTCCCACAACTTCTGATATAGGGGCGCTTAGAGGTTTAAAATCCCTTGCAAGGGCTAAGATATGATTTTTTTTTCCCTCAATATTAGAGGGGTGGGAGGACCCTTGAAACAAAACTCCCTAAGAATAGTGATAAGTACAATATCCCCAAGTGTTATTTTATTATAAGATACTTTGGTTTCGGTGGAAAAGGAAGGATCCTTCATCCAAAAGTTAAGACCCGATTGATTGTCTTGCGCTGTGAGTGCAGTGGGGACTTCTAGAGGTTTGCTTGCCTCTTGGGATCCAAATTTTTCCAATTTTGACCCTTTTCTAAGAATGGGTGGTATAATTTTGACAGGGCAATCAATTGAGGAAAAAAAATATCTTTCGATTATGAATGTCTATGGACCATGTCAGAATAGAAAGGAGTTTTGGGCTTCGGTGGAGGCAACGGGGCTGTTAGGAAAAAAAGAATTGATTTTGGCAGGAGATTTAAATCTCACAACTTCACCTTCGGAGATATGGGGGTAGAAAGCAACAGGTGATCCTTTATCAGGCTTCTTTAAATCTCTTTTTCAAAATAATTCTCTCATTGATGTGATTCCGATCGACCCCCTGCCAACTTGGAAAAATGGTCGAGCGGGTGATGAAAGTATCTCTAAGAGGATGGATAGGTTTTATACTGCTGAAGAGGTCTTAGCATATTCACAAAAGTATAGGTCTTGGGTACAACTCCCCTTTCTTTTGGATTATGCCCCGATCTATTTGGAACTCAGACATGGTTTTCCAAAAGTCTCTTACCCCTTTAAATTCAATCCACGATGGATAGGAGAGGCATTTTTCACCACTATGGTAGAGGAAACTTGGCAGGATGTAGTTTTTTTGAGCATTCCATATGCTCAAATGAGACTCGTGGAAAATCTCACAAAGCTAAAATGTTGTGTAAAAATATGGGCTAAGAAAAAACTTTTAAGAGAAACAAGTGACCTTCGAGAGATAGAAAAGGCTCTGGCATTTAAATATGAACAGATGTTTAAAGATAATTCCAATGGTATTTGTGAACAATCAGTGTTGAATCTTGAAAAATAAATAAAGAGACTTCAGTTGGCAGATGAGGAATAGTGGCGACAAAAAATTCATGCAATTTGGATAAAGAGTGGTGACAAGAACACAAAATTCTTCGACAATTTCGCGAGCTATAGGAGAAATAAAAAATTCATGCGGGAGGTGCAGGATGATTCTAGAAATTAAGGCGGAAGAAACAAAGTTTTTTAAATCTTTCTACCATGATTCTCGAGACACGTCAATTTTAAATCAATTAAACTCGGCCCGACTCTTCTCGACCTTTGTTAGTGAGGAGGATAAAAAAAAGATGGAACAATCTGCTACAAAGGAGGAACTTCTAGGCATTTTGAAAGATTTTGCCAAGGACAAAAGCCCTGGTCCTGTTGGTTGGACATCAAAGTTCTTCCTTTCCTTCCTTGATTTGGTTGGCTAGGACCTGCTAGACTGTGTGGAGGATTCCAGGGTAAAGGGGAAGGTGATAAATTCGATAAACTCTACTTTCATTGCTCTGATTCCGAAAGGCAATAAGCCAACTGGATTTATGGATTATCRACCGATAGCTCTTTGCAACCTGTGCCATAAGCTCATTGCTAAGGTGATTGCAAATAGATTAAGACCRATTTTGTCGAGAGCTTTATCATTGGAACAATTGGGCTTCCTCAAAGGAAGACAAATTCTAGATGTCATCGAGATGGTTCTAGAATGTTTACATAGAATCAAAAGTAAGAAGCTACAATCAATTATTCTGAAACTAGACTTGAAAAAAGCCTATGACTCTATAGATTGGGATTATCTGAGATTATTATTTTTAAAATGTGGTTTTGTCCTCCCAACCACAAATAGGATAATGGCATGTGTCTCATCCACAAATTTTGCAGTTTTGATAAACGATGAACCCACAAGATTTTTCAACTGGAAAAAAGGCTTACGTCATGGCTGCCCGATGTCACCTCTCCTTTTCATCTTGATGATGGAAGGCCTTAGTATGGCCCTCAATAAAGAAAAAACCAAAGTTTCTCTTACGAGTTTAAAATTTTCCAGGAGTATAAACATTCTACTCCTCCTCTTTGTAGATGACATTCTGATTTATCAAAATTTTGTCTCTCTGAATGGAAGGTAATACAAGCAATTCTTCAAGACTTCTACAAGGTGCCGGGGATGATCATTAATGCACAAAAGTCAATTATTATCCATTCAAATGTCAATATTGATTCTCTAAAATACATAATGAATGTTTTTACTTATCCGAGCAAAGATCTGGAACTCAGTTTTCATTATCTTGGATATTATATAAAACTGGATAAGTACAGAGCAGGGGACTGGAACTAGTTAATAGAAAAAATTGAGGCTCAGATAAATCATTGGGGGAATAAGATGTTATCTTTGGGAGGCCACCTTGTGCTTCTAAAGGTAGTTCTGGAAACAAAACCGGTGTACTAGTTAGATTTGGCGCACGTTCTGATCTTGGTTCTAAACATTCTTCATAAGATATGTTTTTCTTTCTTGTGGGCAGGTGTTAAAAATAAGAAAAAGTTCCATCTTTGTAACTGGATGTCGATTTCTAGGCCAAATTCTTATGGCGGGTGGGGTCTGCACAATATCTTGCTATTCAGTAGATCTTTGGCAGCAAATACGATGTGGTGAGCTATTATGAAGACATGGATTTGGAAAAATGTTCTAAAAGACAAATATTATCCACATTTACCAGTTTGGACGTGGCTTCGTTCAGTGTAACCTCTCCGCCAAAAAGGTTCCAAAACCTGGAAAAATTTGTGTAACACCTTACCTATTATTCTGCGTTGGATGGCATGGAAACCAGGTAGAGGCCACTCAATCATATTAGGCAAAGACGTGATCTTGGGCCTAGGATGGGGTTCCATTTTATCTGATGAGCTAGTGTGAAGATTAAATCAAAAAATCATTTATTTCCTTTATCAAGCAACTACACATGCCTCTAGAACATGAAAGACATGTATTAGCAGCGAAGATATGGATTTAACGCTTAATCTTGCTGAGGAATGGAATAACTACCAAGGTTTGATGGAAAAATTGGGCATATCTTTAGCCAACAAGCTAGATGAATTGATATGGAGTGGAGGAGACAAATTAAGTGTAATCTTAGTGAAGAATATTTATGAAGCCTTAACGAAAAAATTATGGAAAAAAAATCAAGAAGGATGGCGAAATAATCTTTGGAAGTGGGATTGTCCCCCGAAAATAAAATTATTTACTTGGTTATTAGAAGCTGATAAAGTTTTTTCATGGAAAAATCTCCAAAAACGGGGATGGAAAGGCTCGGGCATCTGCATTTTGTGTAAAAACCATGGTGAGTCCACAAAACATATTTTTCTAACTTGTTCTTTTTCCAGGTGTGTCTAGGTGGATCTAAAAAAAGCGTTGGCTCTGGATTGCAGTTGGAATGGTTTTTATGTAGCTGAGTCCTTCAAAACCTAGGCTATGCAAAAYCGAAGTTTGCCAACTCTTCCAGCCTTTTTATGCGTGTTCATATGGGTTGACACTAACATAACCATATTTGAAGGATCGAGCCCCTCTATTCACCCTTTGGTCTATCTTTCTCGTTGTCCACTGGATCATTGCTGAAAATCGCATAAGGARAAAAACTCTCGGCTATTAGGCCATWCTCCTCCAGTGGATRGAATTTGTGCATGATTCGACGGGGCTCCACAATCTAGTGACAATCAGTGTGGGGATGGAGGTATCATTAAGTTAAATGAGACAAATGACTACAGGTGGATATTAAATTGTGAAGGTGGGTCAAACATGAGAGTAGAGCTCTTGGGTGCATGGTCTATCTTAGCACTTGCCGAAAGATTAGAAATTTATGATATACACATCATGGGAGACTCAAAGATAGTCATTGACTGGCTAAATAATATAGGTGATCTCAGAGTGGCAAGCCTGGAAGCGTGGAAAGAAATAATCACCGATTTATGCTCTCATTTCAGATCCATCTCTTTTGAGCACATTTACAGGGAGAGGAACCAAGAAGATAACAATCTTTCAAAACATGCTTTTCACAGTGTCCGAGGGAAGATTACTTATAATTGTTGGGTGGAAGGTCACAAGGGCCCTACTTTGTATCTATCCCTCTAATCGGCCCATGTAGTGTTTATGCTTTTTTGGAGCTTTTTTGTGAGCATGTCTTCTCTATTGCATCTTGGATAAACTATAAGACTATTATAGTTGTCTGATAGTATTGGCCTTTTTCAAGCTTGTTTTTTATTTTTCGGTATAAGTAGGAATAGTCTAGTGGATCGACTGTCACTTTGCAATGGACACAGTTTATTTGTGGACAGAAAAGAAAAGAATATGTATACAATTTATATTATGCTTAATATAAATGGGAAATTTTCATTTTGAAAAAAGTAATTAATACATTATAAATTAATACATTAGTGAATTATTAATACACTAATAAATTAATACATTATTAAAGTAATGATACATTAATAAAGTATTAATATCTTAATAAATGTATTACTAAAGTAGTAATATATTAATAATACATTATTAAAGTATTAAGACATTAATAAAACATTATTAAAGTATTAAGAAATTAATGCAATAAGTAACAATGAACATGGTTTCTTATGGTTGACCATGGTTAACTTTGGTAGACCTTGGTGGACTTTCAGAAGGAAAGGTTAACTATGGCTGGCATTGTAAATTATGGTTGACCATGACGATGGATAATTATTGTTCACCATGACCATGGTTAATTATGGTTAGCCTTGGATTACCATGGTCATCATTAGCTATGATTCACCATGACCATGGTTAAATTTCGTAGACCTTCACTATGGTTGACCTTGGTTAACCATTACCATGGTTGACTGTGGTTGACCATGATTGACAATGGTTAACTATATTTGACAAATGTTGTCCATAGATGACCATGGCTAGTGAGGACCATGGTTGACCAATACTATGGATGAAATTCTCCATGTTTGATCTTAACTATGACAAAGGTTGACCATTACCTTAAATATGGTTGACTATTTTGACCATGCTAAAGACTATTGTTTAGTATAGTTGACAGTGCCCATGGTTGTCTATGGTTTTCCATAGTTGACAATGGTTAATTAACCATRATCGACCGTTACCATAAAGTATTGAGAATGATAAATAAGTGATACGCTAATAATTTAAGGTATTAATTAATTAATATATTTATACATTTTTAATTGATACATTGTTAAAKTATTAATACACTAATAAAGTATTACATTAATATAGTAATAATGCAAAAAACAAATACATTTAATATACATCAAATGCACTAATAACATTACTAAAGTATTAATACTTTAAAATATTAATAAAGTTTTAATACACTAATGTATTAATCTGTATTGAAATGTATTAATTAATCAATACATTAATACATACTAAACTATTCACACATTAAAACATTAATAAAGTATAAATACATTAATAAAGTAGTAATACATTACTAGATTATTTATACATTAATAATACATTATTATATTAATGTAATGTATAAATTAAATTCATTAATACATTATTAATTAACACATTGCTAAAGTATTAATAAACTAATAATATAATACATTAAATACATCATTAAGTATTTTAACACATTAAATACATTTAATATATTAAATGCATTAAGCTTGGGTGGTTGGGAGTGACATGTTGTTCCCTTCGGGTTTAAAAGATGATCTTCTTGTTCAACGGCCATTTCCCCAATATTATGAAAATGGTGAGCCTCCTCATGTTCCAATAAAAACATTATTAAAGTATTTATACATTATTACATTAACTTGATGTATTAATGTAATGTATAAATTAATACATGATTAATTAATAGATTACTAATGGATACATTAATAATACATAGTTTAATACATTACTAAACTATTTATACATTAAAACATTAATAAAGTATAAATACACTAATAAAATAATACATTAATAAAGTAGTAATAAATTACTAAATTATTTATACATTAATAATACATTATTACATTAATGTAATGTATAAATTAAATTCATTAATACATTTTTATTTTTTTGTAAGTAAGAGATTTTATATATAAAGGGCCTTCAAAAAAACAGACCAGAGGTATAGAAACTTGAAAACAACTGTGTTGTAGTTACCGAACTACCCCAATAGAGGGGAAACCAGTTCTGCCAGCCGGGTAAGTCTAGCAGTTTACAATCTGACAGTATTAAAAACAGAACTAATCTGACTAGGCGACAGCTATGAAAAGAAACTAGTAAAGAGAACAAAACCCCTGCGAGGTCAAACACTTGGCGAATAACCTGGCCAGGTGGCTTGATAGGCCGCGTCCCAAGGTTCCTCTTCGATGGGTGTCCCTTTGCCTTCCAAATGTATATCAGCATCCACGCTGCTCTTGTCCAGGTTGGCAGCTGGCAAGGTGTCTCCAGGCGGACTATGCACATAAAGGCCTGTAGCTGTCGCAGCCTCCGTGTCCCCGTGTGTGACCTGCACCACAACGATCCCTGCTGAATGTTGCATCTGTTCATTCCTGTCGTCGCCCTCTGCATGGGGCACCTCTGCTGATGCCACGCCTTTTGGAGTAGAGTGGAAAGCATCCTGGAAGGTGGATAGGATCTGAAGGAGGGTTGAAGTCTTCCCATCCAGAAGCTGCAGTCAGATTAGAGGTCCTCCAATCCCTGTCGTAGCTCAAAGACCAGTCCATAGAGGATGGCTAAACTATCTTTCAGCTGCGAGTCAGGGATGAAGTCGGTAGACGAGTACACACTATTTCGGTCATTTCGAAGAAAGGGTGGCTAGGAGGAGCAAACTGTTGGTGAAAGAGAAGGTTCGCTGGTTCGGGAATTCAGTGGAGCTATAGGAAATCATGAGAGAGATCTCGGTGATCTGTCAGTGATGACTAGGCATTCGAACCGGGAGGTAGGCGGGGTGGGGGAGGCGAGAGGTTCCATCTCGGGCTGTAGAGGCGGCGAGGAGAACGTGGAGGGCGAACTAGGGGGAGAAGCAGAGGCACGAGGCCGAGGAGGATGCCATGGAGATCCTCTTCATAGCCTTCCTCTTTGGCGTGACATAATGGGCTCAGATTGAAGGCATAATTGAACTGAATGCCCCAGGGGAATGTGGAGAGCCTGGAAAAGGCCAAAGGCTACGAGAACCATGAAAAACCAGAGTAAACTAGGCCTGGGTAGTGGAGGGATGAGGGGGTCGGGTCGCGAGTGAGGATGAAAGTCACTTGTAGATGGAGGAGCCATGGTATAGTTGGTAATGGGAGTCAGGCACACCAACGTTAATGGTGCTGCAGTGACGTAAAATCTCATAAATGCAAGGTCGAGGTGGCGGGATTTGGCACGAGCCCAGCACATGGCTCCCTGCCTCGCTGGCCTGACCTTTCCTCCTCTTCTCGCCACATGTCTCACACTAACACCCCATCCGGGGGTTTGTCCACTTCCATAGCCTTGCAGATGCATTGCTGGAGAATAGGGTGGTCAGGGTTGAGGGACGTTTTGCAAAGGCGATCTGGTCCATCCCAATTAGTCCCCAGATTAGCCAGTTCCTCCGCAACTTGCTTCGCCTTTCGCCTGATGTGAACAGGTATAAAGGCCTCATTGGGTTGCAGAAGATCTACTATAGTCTTTAGCCCATGTGAGAGTCTCCAACTAGGTGAGATTCTTTCCGGGTCTGCTCCATTTAAAATTCTGCTGAAGAGATTGATAATGATTTGAGAATCTCCTTCGACAATCAGCTTGGTGAAGCTATGCTCAATGGTTAATTGCAGTCCTCTGGTGAGCCCCCAAAGCTCTGCTGCATTATTCGTGGTGTGACTAAGGGAGCCTACGTTAATGAGAATGATGTGTCCAAGGTGATTGCGGAAGACCACTTCGTATCCCACTTCTCCTGGGTTGCCTTTGGCTCCATCAAAGTTGAGCTTGATGAAGTCGCCTGGGGGGGTGGTCCAAGAGGAGGGACTACTGGGAGGGGGAGGAGAAGAAACGGGGGGAAGAGGGTGAAGAATTGGGGAGGGCTTCCAGTACTGAAGGATCATAATTTTTATGGGATTGCTGATCAGAACTTTTTCCGACCAATGCTGAAGGTTGAGAGTTTTCAGAATATTGAGGCAACATTGGTTCCAACAGTGGTTCCACGGGAGGGAATCATTCCTAAAAATCCTTCTATTTCTTTCCTTCCACACCTGCCAAAGAATGAATCCTGGAAGAAGTTGCCAAATACGATTTAGAAAGGAAGATTGAAACACTTCGTCCCTCCATTCCGTAATTGTATCAATGATGTTGTCTCTTTTACGATCCGAGGTGCGCATAATAAGCGCACTTTGATCCCAGATTTGAGAAGTATAGGGGCAGGAGTTGAGGAGATGATTCATGGTTTCAACTGCTTTTCCACAGAGCATGCAGATGGACAGCCCAACAAATCCTCTTTTTGAAAGGTTAGCCCAGGTGAGAATGCTCGAATGTGCGATGAGCCAGAGGAAGAGGGTGATTTTATGCCAATGTTTAAGGTCCCAGATTTTGCTCCACACCTTCCTTGTGGGTAGAGGGTCTGAGTGAGTTTTGATGTGATAGGCCTCTCGTATGATGAAGGTGCCTCGTGGCGAGTATCCCCATCATAGGATATCCTCTCCTGTGAGCTTGGGGATTTTCCTTTTGGACATTTCATCCTGCCAGGGTATCAGATCCATGTGCGCCTCCAGGTTCAGGCGTTCCCTGTTTAAGTGCCAGCGTTGCTAGGTGTCCTCTGTGGGGTTGTCTTGCCAGTAATCAATGATTTTTTTCAGGCCCACATGTGTAGCTTGGGTACTGATATTCTCAACCCAATCCTGATGGTCAAGAATTGGCCATTGCTGCCAGGAATCTTTCTAGAAGAGGGTTGTTTTCCTATTTCGGATTTCCCAGAAAGCATGTCTGGTTACCAGATGTCTATTATGCTTAGCTGCTGCCCAGATTAAGGATCCTGGGTTGTCCCCATTCCATCGTATTAAATTCTTCTCCACCATATTGGATGCATATTTCCTTCTCCAGAGCCTTTCCCAAAGATCATTGGGATTTTTTAGCCAGCACCACCAAATCTTGGCACTAAGGACTTTATTCATGATGGAGAGGTCCTGTAGTCCAAGGCCTCTGTGTGCTTTGGGTTGGCAGAGTTTGTCCCAGCTGATCAACACTATTTTCTTCCCTGTGTTGGGGCCTTGCCAGAGGAAGTTCCTCTGTAAGCTTCTTATGGTTGTGAGGACAAACTTTGGGGCAGCAAGCGCCGAGAATGTGTAGATGGGAAGGGCTTGAAGAACGGCTTGAAGGAGAATAAGCAATTGGGAAGGTTTAGTACTCTGAAGGTCCAAGAGGATAGCCTTTTGGTAAAAGAGGAAAGGAGTTGTTCCCAAGAGAAGTTTCTGAGGGCATTATCAATCAGGGGGATGCCAAGGTATTTGGATGGAAGGGAGCTTCGGTTGAAACCTAAGATATCAGAGACATGGTATTGAATCAGAGGGGGCATATTGAAGAAGAAGATTTGGGACTTGTCTTTGTTACAATCCATTCCTGAGGCATCAGAGAAGGTTTGGAGGATCGAGAGGAGGGAGTGAGATTTGCATGCTGTAGGGGTACCTATCATTAGAGTGTCATCCACAAATTGGCTATACGAGATAGGGGGGGAGATACCATGCAAAGGTAGACCTGTCAGGATGTTACTTGGGATGGCTGCGTGAATGGAGTGGCTAAGACCATCGGCCATAATGATGAAGAGGAAAGGGGAAAGAGGGTCTCCTTGTCTAATTCCTCTGGAAGGGGAGAAAGGGAGAGAAGGAACTCCATTGATAAGGATGGAAAAAAAGCCGAGGAGGTTAGATTCATAATCCAATTCACCCAGAGCTTGTCGAAACCAAAGGCAAGGAGCATTTACCGCATATAGTCCCAGCTTAACTTATCGAAGGATTTAGAAAGGTCTAGTTTAAGGAGCATACCTGGCGTTCTGGTCTTCTGTAAAGAGTGGATCACTTCATGAGATAGGATGAAGCTGTCCAGTATTTGTTTGCTTTCAACATAGCCCGATTGCTCCGGAGAGATAATCGTTGATAGGATGGGCTTGAGTCTTCTTGCAATCAATTTCGTTAGAAGTTTGTAGATGACATTGTAGAGGGCTATGGGTCTGAACTGTTTAGGATGGTGGGCTTGCCCCTCTTTGGGGATGAGGGTAAGGAAAGTTGCATTGGGAGCCTAACGGACTTGTCCTGTGGATCGGGAATCTTCAATGATTTCCCACACCTCTACCCTGATCATCGGCCAACAATGGTGGAAAAAGTTGCAAGTGAAGCCATCGGGCCCAGGAGCCTTGCACTTGGGGGTGTCCCGAAGTTCTTGATCCACCTCCTCAATTGTAATGGGCCGGAGCAGAGATGAGTTTTGCTTTGGAGTGACAAGGGAGGGCACATACTGCGTGACCTTAGCTATGGCCTCAGATCTATCCAGGAGTGGTTCCATAAGGAGATCTTTGTAATAGTCTATCAATGTCATCTCCAGGCCTTCATGGGAATGAATAGACTTGCCATTGGTGAAGGTTAATTGCATAATTCTATTAGTATGCTGGCGGTGAATGGCAGTTCTGTGAAAGAATTTGGTGTTTTGGTCCCCCTCCTTGAGCCACTGGATGCGAGATTTCTGTTTCCACAGAATCTCTTCTTGACCTTTTCTGACCTCCAGCTGTTGATTTACTTTTGCTTCCTGATTTTTAAGCTCGCCCGTTAGCCCTTGTAGCCGGATCTAATTTTGAATCGCACCCATTTGTTCTGATAGCTGCTTTTGGGAGTCAAAGATATTGCCAAAGGTTTGCTTATTCCAAAGTTTGAGTATTTTATTGAGGTTCTTTAGCCTTTGCTAAAATTTATACATCTTGGAGCTACAAGGGACCTCTACCTCCCTCCACCAATCATGGATCTTTGCTTGGAAATCTGGGTGGTTGAGCCAAAACTATTCAAACCTGAAGGGTTTTTTCCTTGGAGTGGCTGGCACCTCCAACCATAGCTAAATGGGCCAGTGATCCGAACCATGGAAATTTAGAATGCTTGCTTCCAGCACTGTCCCTTCCAGCATAAGGGAGTCAGAAATGAGGAAACGATCTAGTCTGCAGGTGATTTGGTGTGATCCAGTTCTTCTATTTGTCCAGGTATGGATGCCATTGATGGTTTCTAGGTCGATGAGGTTGAGGTTGTCAATGAGGCTATTGAAGTTAGTGGAGTCCTGATCCAAGCGTCTTGATCCCCCTCTTTTTTCCTCCAGACTACATATGAGATTGTAATCTTTGCCGACAATCCATCGGTTGTGCCTAGTTAAGGTGGATAGGTACTCCATGTTCCTGACAAAGGCTTGCTTATCCCTTGGATTGGACGGCCCGTAGAAATTGGTCAGGTGTCCAGTCTTATTAGAGCCAATGAGCCTACAGTCTGCAGTGATGGACCATTTGGTAGTGGCGAAGTTTTCCATAAGTGTTGAGTTGGTGTTCCAGAGGATAGCTAGTCCTCCAGCTGTACCTGTGGCTGCGGTAGAAACTTCTTCCCCTTGCTTCCAACTGTAGGAGAGTATCCTGTCAATATCTTCAGTTGTGCACTTTGTTTCCTGTAGTAATAATATGTCTGGTTTTTCCGCAAAGATCAGATCTCGTAGCATTTTTTGCTTGCTACATCCATTGAGGCCTCTTATATTCCAGGAGGTAATCTTCATGATGATGGGGGGGTGGGGAGAGGAGGAAATATGTCCGAGATAAGGTGGATTTTCCCGGAGTTCACCATGAAGTGACCTATTTCTTGTATGATCTTGTTGGTAGACTTCCTTCCTCTTTTCTTTTCATCTTTCTGAGTTTTTCTCTGACTCTTTGATTGATTGCCCTATATTCCCAGGCCCTTGCTGTATCGAGCTGTGGATCCAGGTGAGGAGTTAAGGAAGACCTTGTGCAACTTCCGTAATTGATCCCTAGGTATGGTGTACAGTTTTTGATGTCTATAGGCGTGTTCAAGGTGCTCCAGATCCACCCCAGCTAATTCTTTCTCTTCTAGCTCCATTTCAGTGTCGCCATCCTCTATCTCTAGATGGTCTTGCTAGCCGACAGTAGGGTCTAGAAATGAGTGATCTGATTCCTTCTCCTGTAATGGTCATTCTTTCCCTGGGCTCATGGATTAGGGAAGGTTTTCCGCGTGGAGTTCATTGGGGTTTATGGAGGTTGATGGATTCTCTAGTTGATCCTATAGTATTTCATATTTATTACTAGTGGAAGGATCCTTACTTACTTGGGCTAGTTGCTTCTGTCCTCCTTGTCTTCTTTTTTCTGTTGGTTGAGAGAATCCATCCTTATCTTTGCCTCCCTATAGGTTCCCCTCTTTGTGAGTAGCATTGAGGGGGAATTTTCTAAAGAGATGTCCGTGCTCATGACATTTCCTGCATCTAAATAGAATGTGTTCGTAGTCGATGGTTTGGGTCCAATCCTCATCATGGTATTCAATAAATATGGATCCCGGGAGTGGCTTGGCTATGTTCAGGTATACGCATATGCACGCATAGGAAGTGTATCACCTCTGCTTGGTGGCCTCTGAAGACTTCACATAAATTCCAATAGTGTTACCTATACCAGCCAAGACCTCTTCCATCTAGAATTCCTGGGGAAGAGAGTATAGTCTAATCCATACTGGTGCATGTGTGAAATCTTCCTTTTCAGGGCTGAACTTCTCGGTCCAGAATCTTAAGAAGAGTACGACTGAGTTGTAGAAATAAGGCCCTCCATCAAAAATGGGATTGCGGTCCTTGAGGTTATGCAGTATGATTGTGAATAAACCCTTGGATCCCAGTTGCAGTTCATAGTGTCCTTTTGGCTTCCACCAATATTGTATCCATTTGATCAGATCTCGCTCTGAAGGCCAAAGCCCTAGGAATTTTCCTACTAGGGCGTAGTCTCTCATATATTTCTTTTGTTCTTCTATGCGTGATGAGCTAATGATGTATTTCGGGGCCTGTGGCACTTGTGGGATGAATTTCTCTGGCAGCCATGGGGTTGACGCTGTAACAGGTGTAGCCGCGTTCTCTGGATCAATATCCATCTCCCGATCCTTGAAGGTCCCTTCCATCAAAAGCTTTGAGCACATATCTGGAGGGGGCTCAAAAGTTGACCATTTTAATCCTTCTCCAGAGCTTCCATTCGCGGTAGCCTGGCTGTAAGAGGCACCGTTCGACCCTCCGTCCTTCAGAGTCATGAGCCCCAGCGGGGCAAGAGTTGTGACAGTGCAGCTTAAACCCTAAACCTAGTTGTAGAGCGCTCAAAAACTCGAAAATCCCAAATCATGGTTTTTGAATTCATTAATACATTATTAATTAACACATTGCTAAAGTATTAATAAACTAATAATATAATACATTAAATACATCATTAGGTATTTTAACACGTTAAATACATTAAATATATTAAATGTATTAATAAATACATTACTAAAGTGTCAATTGGATGTAGCTTGGGTGGTTGGGAGTGACATGTTGTTCCCTTCAATTGGTTTATAAGATGATCTTGTTGTTGAACCTCCATTTCTTCAATATTTTGAAAATGCTCGACTTCCCCATGTTCTAATAAAAACATTATTAAAGTATTTATACATTAATAATACATTATTACATTAACTTAATGTATTAATGTAATGTATAGATTAATACATTATTAATTAAGTCATTGCAAAAGTATTACTACAATAATAAATACATTACTAAAGTATCCATACATTAATAAAGTATTAATAGAATAATAAAGTAATACATTGACAAAGTAGTAATACAATGACCTCAATGTATTTAGTAATACATTATTAAAGTATTAAAACATTAATAATACAATACTACACTGTAATATATAAACTAAAGTATTAATACATTAATGTATAATATAACATATTCAAGTATTAATGTTTTAATAACTTAATCGATTTATACATTAGTACAATATTAATTAAAACAATGCTAAAGTATTAATAGACTAATAAATGGATGACCTTCACTATGGATGGCCTTCACTATGATTGAACTTGGTTGATCACGACCATGATTGACTTTGGTTGACCATGGTTGACAATGTTAACCATGTTTGACAATTGTTTTCCATGGGTGACCATGGATGGCCATGACAATGGTTGAGCAAGACTATGGATGACATTCACATTCACATTGCAACAATGGGATATTTCCGTCACATTACGATGACAAAATACTTGTGTCAGATTGTGAAGACGGACAATGTTCATCACATTGCAACGATGCAATATTGTTCATGACATATTGATAACGATGGGGCTATCTTAATCACATTGCGACGAAAAGACATTTAAGTAAAAAGTGGCTATCTGATGAACAAAAATGTCCTATGTTAATAATATGTCATATGGCTATGTGATGAACATAAATTCATATGTTCATCACATTGTGATGATATGATGTTTATTTCGATGGCAGGGCTATGTTCATCACATTGTGAAGATGGGATATTGTTTGTCACATTATGATGAAACGATATTTGCATCATATTGTGATGGAGAGGATATGTTAATCACATTGCGACAAGGGTATGTTCATCACATTGCGACAATATGGCTATTTTCGTTAGATTGTGATGGAGGGGTTAATTTTTTCACATTGCGACGACACGATATTTGTGTCACATTATGATGATAGGATATTTGCATCACTTTGTGACAATGGGGATATTTTCATCACATTCCAAAGCCAGGATATTGTTTGTCACATATTGACGACGAATGGGATATTGTGATGACAACGCTATGCTCATCACTTTGCGACAACAATCCATTTAAGTAAAAAGTGGCTATCTCATGACATGACAAGGCTATGATTGTCACATAGTGACAATAAGGCTATGATTGTCACATATCACATTGAGATGATAAGGGTAGGTTCATGACATTATGATGATAGTATATTTGTGTTACATTGCGACGATGAGGTTATGTTCATCACCTTGCGACGATAGGCTATGTCATGAGAATAAATGTCACATGTTGAATGGATATGTCATGAGCATAAATATCATATGTTCATCACATTGTGACGATAAGACATTTATTTCGACAATAGGGCTATGTTCATCACATTGCAATGAAAAGACATTGGTTTTCACATTACAAAGATAGGATACTTGCATCACATTATGGCAAGGAGGATGTTTTGATCACATTGCGATGACGAGACTATGTTCATCATATTGCGACAATATGGTTATATTCTTCACATTGGGACGACGAGGCTATGTTCCTCACATTGCGACAATATGGATATGTTCATCACATTACGACAACATGACATTTAATTAAAAAGTGGCTATTTGATGAACACAAATTTCGTATGTTCATTGTATGTCATTTGGCTATGTGATGAACATCAATGTCATATGTTCATCACATTGCGGTGATAGAGAATTGATTTCGAAGATAGGGCTATGTTCATCACATTGCGATGAAACAACATTATTTGTCACATTATGATGACAGGATATTTGAATCGCATTGTGACGATGAGGATATGTTCATCACATTGCGACGATGAGACTATGTTTGTCACATTACAATGAGGAGGATATGTTCATCACATTGCGACAATGAGACCATGTTTGTCACATTGCAATGAGGAGGATATGTTCATCACATTGCTACATAGAGAGTATGTTCATCACATTGCGACAATGAGACCATGTTTGTCACATTGCAACGAGGAGGATATGTTCATCACATTGCTACATAGAGAGTATGTTCATCACATTGTGACAATATGGTTATGTTCATCACATTGGGACGACAAGGCTATGTTCATCACATTGCGACGATGAGACTATATTCATCATATTGCGACAATATGGTTATGTTCATCACATTGCGATAATATGGTTATGTTCATCACATTGCGGCAATATGGTTATGGTGAGGCATGGTCATCTATGGAAAAAAAGTGTCAAACATGGTTAACCATTGTCAACCATAGTCAACCATTGTTATGGTCAATCAAGGCCAATCATAGTTATGTTTTTCACATTGTGACAATATTGTTATGTTTGTCACATTTTATGTTAATCATATAAGGCTATGCTCCTCACATTGTCACAATATGGGTATGCTCATCACATAGCCATACGGGGACAATATGGGTATGTTCATCACAATGTGACAACGGGGCCATATTCGCCACATTGCAAGGACAAGATATTTACATGACATTATGACGACTAGATATTTGCGTCACATTTCGATGGCAGGGCTATGTTCATAACATTGTGACAATGGGACATTGTTTGTCACATATTGACAATGTTGAGTATATTTCAATGACGAGGCTATGTTCATCACATTGTGATGACAAGAAGTTTAAGTAAAAAGTGGCTATGTGATGAGCATAAATGTCATATGTTCACCATATGTCGATGGCTATGTGATGAGAATACATTTGTTATGTTCATCACATTGCGACATCATGGCATTTATTACAACGTCGGGGCTATGTTCATCACATTGTGATGAGACGACATTGATTGTCACATTACGATGACAAGATATATGCATCACATTGCGAGGACGAGGCTATTTTCTTCACATTACGATGATGAGGCTATGTTCTTGCGAAAATGAGGCTACGTTCATCACATTAATAAAAAATCATCACATTAATAGAAAATCATTTTAAGATAGTTGGTCCTCCATTACGACATGCATTCACATCGAGGAAAATATGAAACGCGTGTCAAAAATAACACTTGGGATCTATACATGTATTGGAGAGATGGCCAAACGTGGCAGAAATAAAGAGACAAATCAAGGATATGACACGTAAATGGATGCTTGAAGAGGTAGATGCAATAGGTAAAGAAAATACTGGCCAAGTAGCAGAGGTAAATGTTAAAACTAAAAAGGTAAATGTTAAATGAAGAGGTAAATGTTAAAATTGAAGTAATATTTCTTTGAATTTGCTTAATTATGATTTGTGGAAATTGATAATTCAGTGTAGTTATTTGCTAATCATGTTATGTAAAAGTGAAATAGTAAACATCATTAATAAAAGAATTCATAAATGTAAGGGATATAATGGTGACACTATCATTCATTAATTTGAGTGTACGATGAAGAATATGTCAACATATTCAATTCCTTGCCATCACATCAGATTTTGTAATTAAACGGCATGGATTATAATAAATGAAACACCTATGACCATAATTAAAAATCCATAAGCCTCTAAGCCATAGCCTGTAATATTTTCCACATTTCTCAACACTTCTGAATTTGCCTTTTGGTTTCTGTAATGGCATTTAAAAAAATAATAAATTAAAAAATTCTACATTATTCATATAATTTTTTTCTTTTAAAAAAATAATAAATTAATTTTTTTTTAAACTATTTTTACTTTCACAATAATTCTCACTTTTGGAATGTTAAAATTCATGTATGAATGATATTTTTCCTGAGTTGCACGTCCATACCAGCAAAATTCCAAGCCAAATACAATGGAATATGCATCATAACGTTGTGTGGAAAAGGAAGATATCAAGCTATCTAAAAGTTATGATGGCATCTTTTCCAGAGTGCCAAGTCTTTGCTTTCAAGAACTCAATTCCGTTTATCAATGATTTCATTCAATATTTTGGCTCGATAATTCCAAATCCACCCGCATGGCCCGTCCTTCCAATTCCTGGACCACAACCAAATCAGAAAGCCAGACTTATCAGACTTTTACACCATATGGAAAATTTAGATTTCAACCAAGCTGTTTAACCAGTTGTTCACATCCCAGATTACCTTGTTCATTTCTTCAATAGCCATGCCTGTAAACGATGCTCACTTTACCAATTAGTTATGACAGAGATTAGGGATCATATGGGATTTCACTTCGTTGATATTTGGCTACTCCAATGTGCTAACGATGGCTTCAACTGGTCCTCTGAGCGTCGAGAGTCTTATGAATTACACGGTTTGTCAAATCTTTCTTCTTCTTTCATTTACAGAGAATATCTTGGAAACCACTGCTTTTCTCCTCCCAATATGCCGAACTGACAAGGAAATGTGTCTCCCATAATATTTAACAGAAATTACCAAATGCAATCAGACTTCATTACAATTATCTTGCTGTAGTCAATGGATCCCCCCACAACTTTTCTCTACTGATCTACAAAGCTATTACAGAAACCAAAAGACAAATTCAGAAGTGCTGAGAAGCAAAGCGTGCAGTGAGCATTTAGATCTGATCTACAATATTCCAACTTTCCAGATAAGATAAATCGTAATACAAATTGACTACCAACAACATGGGAATTGTATTGAGGGTTTGTGTCTCGAGCTATGGAGGATTCCCGTACCTTCGATCCATAGGTAAAAGGGATTGCAGGAATTCTGAAGTTGTACTAATCTCCTGTACCTGCCAAAAAAGTTTTTTCTCAGGCACCAATCTTGCGTTGCATAGGCATTGATTAACCTCGTGAGTGTAAAAGAAAAGATATTACTTGTAATTGTATTAAACTGAAACCCAGTAATTTATGAGATCAAAAAATACCCAGTGATTTAACAGATCGAAAAAAAAATCCCTTACTATCTCAGCTTGCATTTTGATTGTTACTTTCAGTAGATGTCTATTCACACGACCAAAACACTTCCCCATGCGCGCCACAGGATGAGAGAAAACCATATCTTTGAAATTAGGTTTTCGGGTCCTTTACCTCAATATCACCCAATATTTCGACATGTAATGCAATGAACCACTGAACCCTATAGAGCTCGAAGGTTGGAAGTTTGGCTATATGTCTGAACGCTCCGATGAGGATGAGAACGCTCCGATGAACAGGTAATTAAATAATTAATGAAATGACAATTTTTTTATGAAACAGTAGTGGTTGCATTTCACTTAATTGGTTAGAACTGTAATTTCTCAAGAGGATGATAATGCTCCCATGAAGACGAGAGCGCTCCCATGAACAGGTGATTAAATAATTAAAGAAATGACAATTTTTTTTATGAAACGATAGTGGTTGCGTTTCACCTAATCCACTAGAACTGAAATTTCATATTGATGTGCTTAGCTACTTGATCCGTATATATGTATATGGGAATGCCTTGAGGTCAAAAATAATTTATAATGAAATGAAAAACGCAGGTTAAATCTGAAACGCCAAGCTACGTAATACATTATTTTTTTTTATAAATGGTGGTATTATAAATGTATTCTAAATGGTGGATGCTTCACCTGGTGCTCCATTGCCACGCGCATCCATGTCCAGGTACATATAAAACGACATTCCAAAATAATACCTTAGGACACTTGGTTGTCCATTTCCACGCTCATCCACCTCGAGGTAAATATGAAACGCTAGTGCAAAACAACACGTTCGGACACCTGGTCCTGCATTGCCACGCGCATCCAGTCTAGGTAAATATGAAACTCCAGTGGAAAATAACACCTGTGATCCATACATCTATGGTAGATTGCCACGCGCATCCAGTCCAAGTAAATATGAAACACCAATCGAGTGATCCAGACATCTATGGGAGAGATGGCCAAACTTGGCGGACATGAAGATATAAGTAAGGATATGCCACGTAAATTGATGCTGGAGGTAAATATTAAAAGTAAAGAGGTAAGTGTTAAATTGAAGTAATTTTGTTTGGATTTACTAAATTATGATTCATGCCAATTGATAATTTAGTATAGTAATTTGTTAATCATGTTATGTAAAAGTGAAAAAGTAAATATCATGAATGGATAAATTCATAAATGAAAGGGAGTTAATGTGATCAATATCATTCATTGATTTTAGTGTAAGACGAAGGGTCGGTTCATGACATTGTGATGACAGTATATTTGTGTCACATTGCGATGATGAGGCTATGTTCATCACCTTGCAACGATAGGCTATGTCATGAGAATAAATGTCACATGTTGTAAGGATATGTCATGAGCATAAATATCATATGTTCATCACATTATGACAATAAGACATTTATTTCGACGATAGGGCTATGTTCATCACATTGCAATGAAAAGACATTGGTTTTCACGTTACGAAGATAGGATACTTGCATCACATTATGGCGAGGAGGATGTGTTGATCACATTGCGACGACGAGACTATGCTCGTCATATTGCGACAATATGGTTATATTCATCACATTGGGATGACGAGGCTATGTTCATCACGTTGCGACAATATGGATATGTTCATTACATTACGACAACGTGACATTTAATTAAAAAGTGGCTATTTGATGAACATAAATTCGGTATGTTCATTGTATGTCATTTGTCTATGTGATGAACATCAATGTCATATGTTAATCACATTGCAGTGATAGGAAATTTATTTCGATGACAGGGCTATGTTCATCACATTGCGATGACACAACATTATTTGTCACATTATGATGACAGGATATTTGAATTGCATTGTGATGATGAGGATATGTTCATCACATTGCGACAAAGAGAGTATGTTCATCACATTGCGACAATATGGTTATGTTCATCACATTGCGATGACAAGGCTATGTTCGTCACATTGTGATGATGAGGCTATATTCATCACATTGTGACAATATGGTTATGCTCATCACATTGCGGAAATATGGTTATAGTGAGGCATGGTCATCTATGGAAAAAAAGTGTCAAACATGGTTAACCATTGTCAACCATGGTCAACCATAGTCAACCATTTTTATTGTCAATCAAGGCCAACCATAGTTATGTTTTTCACATTGTGACAATATTGTTATGTTCATCACATTTTATGTTAATCGTATAAGGCTATGTTCCTCACATTGTCACAATATGGGTATGCTCATCACATAGCCATACGGGGCCAATATGGGTATGTTCATCACAATGTGACAACGGGGCCATATTCGCCACATTGCAAGGACAAGATATTTACATGACATTATGACGACTAGATATTTGCGTCACATTTCGATGGCGGGGCTATGTTCATAACATTGCGACGACGGGACATTGTTTGTCACATATTGACGACGATGAGTATATTTCAATGACGAGGTTATGTTCATCACATTGTGATGACAAGAAATTTAAGTAAAAAGTGGCTATGTGATGAACATAAATGTCATATGTTCATCATATGTCGTATGGCTATGTGATGAGAATACATTTATTATGTTCATCACATTGCGACATCATGGCATTTATTGCAATGTCGAGGCTATGTTCATCACATTGTGACAAGAGGACATTGATTTTCACATTACGATGACAAGATATATGCATCACATTGCAAGGACGAGGCTATGTTCTTCACATTATGATGATGAGGCTATGTTCTTGCGAAAATGAGGCTACGTTCATCATATTAATAACAAATCATCACATTAATAGAAAATCATTTTAGGATAGTTGGTCTTCCATTACGACATGCATTTACATCGAGGAAAATATGAAACACGTGTCAAAAATAACATTTTGGATCCATACATGTATTGGACAGATGGCCAAATGTGGCAGAAATAAAGAGACAAAGTAAGGATATGAGACGTAAATGGATGCTTGAAGAGGTAGATGCAATAGGTAAATAAAATACTGGCCAAGTAGCAGAGGCAAATGTTAAAACTGAAGAGGTAAATGTTAAAATTGAAGTAATCTTTCTTTGGATTTGCTTAATTATGATTTGTGGCAATTGATAATTCAGTGTAGTAATTTGTTGATCATGTTATGTAAAAGTGAAATAGTAAACATYATTAATGAACKAATTCATAAATGTAAGGGAGTTAATGGTGACAATCTCATTCATTAATTTGAGTGTACAATGAAGAATATGTCAACATCTTCAATTTATGGCCATCACATGAGATTTTGTAATTAAAAAGTATGGATTATAATAAATGAAACACCTATAACTATAATTAAAAATCCATAAACSTGTACAACATTTTCCACATTTCTCAACACTTCTAAATTTTCCTTTCGATTTCTATAATGACATTTTAAAAAAATAATAAATTCAAAAATTCTACATTATTCATATAAAAATTTTCTTTCAAAAATTAATAAATTAAATATTTTTTAAACTATTTTTACTTTTACAATAATTCTCACTTTGGGAATGTTAAAATTTATGTATGAATGATAGTTATAAACTTTGTTATGCTTTGCTCGAATAACCCATGGCCTTCGCTCAACATAATGAAGTCATTGCAAAAGAATATAAAAGTTATGAAGCTGGTCACAATAATGATTGCCAAACTTTCCAACTTAAAGAAACCATGACTTTCACGATAAATTCATGAAAGTGACAAAATTCCGAAAAGAATATATATATATATATATTCCTTTAAAATATATGATAAATATTTTATAACATTTTAAAAATGTATTACAAATATTATATAACATTTTTAA
>JASDQU010436021.1:47698-68685 GCA_032191745.1 Picea mariana
TATTTATAAAAATAAAAATAAAATAAATAATTTTTTTATTATATTATGGTAATTTAAAATTTATTAATTAAAAAGGGAAAAACTTAATTTCTACACCCACCAAATAGAGTTCTAAATGAAAAGGGGAAAGAGGGGAAATATGAAATATTAGGAAACTTGGAAAAGAGGGAAACATAAAGAGAAAAAGGAAACACAAGGGAAAAAGAAGAAAGTCAAACTTAGTAAGGTATCTACCATTTAAGAACTTTCTATTTTTAAACTGAACTAGCAAATTAACAATGGGGAAAGTCATTAAAACCTGTAAGGGAATTTGGAGACACCTAGGAGGAATTCTAGGAGTGACTCTAGGTGGGTGAGGGAAATAAGGGTAATTAATTAATTAAATAAATTAGTTTTTGGAGGAATGAAGGGGATGGGTGACACATGTACGGGGATGATTTTTATGAATTAATTTATTAAAGTTTAAATAAAATGGGATTTTGGGAAAGTAAGCAACTTCAGAACTCTATATAATTGAGGGAGGAGAAGGATGAAGGATGCCTTATGATTTCAATAATGTGACACTACAAAAATCTATACTTGAATGACTTAGCTTGTGGGAGTTGGGATACCCAACTCGGTGAGGAGTGGTAGCTCGGCCTTGCAAGGCGAGCTGGGAGCTAGTTGATTCTTTGGTTAGTGTCTGTGGCCCCTTTGCCGCTCGGGGGGATAAGGGGGAAGAAGAGTACCCCTAGCACTGGCTGGGAGGTACCGGTGAAGTCTCATCGGTCAGCAAGAAGGAGTTGCATGAAGTGCGCGGGACATCAAATCAGAGCGGGCGATTAGGCAACGATACACTTTCTTTATTTTTGTATGGTAGATTGTAGTAGGAGTTTTTCTTTGGATCTGCATGTTTAATTGGGTAATAAATTTGATTGTCTTAGCGTTGTAGTTGATGACTGATTTTTCCATAGCCTATAGCCCGATGAATGATTGACTTCCATGGCCTTCGATTCCCGGCATGTCTTGACCACCTTGTGGTGTATTGAATTATGAAGATTGTGGTTGTTTTTCCTTTCGTTCCTAGCTCATCAATCCTCGCCTGCGCAGTTAGCCAGGAGCCTAATATACGGTTGTCGCTTCAGCATTAATAGACCTATGGATATCAACGCCCTACATTTTTGTGCATGGATTATGAGCGAAGGACGTTCTTGTCAGTCATCTACATCCGTGATTATATTTGGCTAATTGTTGTCTTGCACCTTCTAGCAAAAGTACCTCTGCGTATGGAGTTCTTGCGTCCGTGTTGGTTTATCCCCGCGATCATTTCAATGATTTATCGCATAGGATCCTTGTGTTCTCTTACTGTTGTCAGCATTTTTATATTGGTATCCTCGAATGTAAAAAATAAAGGATTTAACTTCAATATGCATTTTTATATTGGAATCTTGGAAATGTAAAAGATTGTATTTCAGTCTACATTTTTATATTGGTATCCTGGAAATGTAGAAGATTTAATTTCAGTCTGCAATTTTATGTTGGTATCCTGGAATGAAAAAGGATTTAACATAAATCAGTGTTTTTATATTTGGTACACTGGAATTGGATAAATGTTCTGTGTTAATTATCAGTCTGCATTGTAATGATATCCTGGAAATGGAAAAATGAATTAAATTCTCCGTCTCCATTTTACATTTGGTATCATGGTATGAAATAAAAAGAGTTTTGTTTTCCTGTATGCTTTGGCATTGGCATCATAGCAGTGAAAATGGAAGCCTCGGTTTATTCATCCATCTCTATGTTTTTTGGTTTTTTTTCTTTTACTCTGGTTCGTTTGCTAGCGTTTTACCCTTTTAAATAAGGACTGTGACATGAATGTCCTTCTGGTGCGTCCTTAACCGCACTTTTACCTGGAAAATGTGACTGAGTTGCATTAAAAATTTACTGCTATTGATACTTGATGCCTGACGATTTTGTGATTAATTGATGCCACGTTTTTTCCCTTTGAATGTTGACCGAATTGCTGATTGATTGCCCACGATTTTTACCATTTAAATGTGATTGAGTTTGTTGTTATTAACCATGAATTTTCCAGAGAAATGATCTTTGCATATTCTTGTTGAATGCCCATGATTTTTCCCATTTAAATGTGATTGAGTTCGCTGTTATTAACCACAAATTTTCCAAAGAAATTATTTTTGCATCTTCTTGTTGAATGCCCACAATTTTTACCATTTAAACATGATTGAGTTTGCTGCTATTAACCACGAATTTTCCATAGAAATGATCTCTGCATATCCTGTTGAATGCCCATGATTTTTACCATTTAAATGTGATTGATTTTGATGTTATTAACCATGAATTTTCCAGAGAAATGATCTCTACATCTTCTTGTTGAATGTCCATGATTTTTACCATTTAATGTGACGGAGTTGCTGTAATTGACCATAGATTTTCCATAAAAATATTGATTGAGTTCGCTGATGAAGGGACACAATTTTTCTAAATTAGAATGATGAATTCATTTTCCAGAATGCCCATGATTTTTGGCCTTTATTGATGACCACAATTTGCACAACTATTTGTTGGTATATTAAATGATAGTATTGAAGTTTCCATTCTATTGCATTTTGCACAACGATTTCTTTATTTATTGTTGATAGTCCATTCATGATCTTACAATTGGGTATTTAGATGGTTGTAGTCCACAACAAAAAAATATCCTCAATATTTTTAATTCAAACGTTATATCTATCATCTCTGGAGAAGATCCATTTGAGAAGCAATTAAAAACTGACCAGGGAAATCGTAATTGAATTAGGATGAATGGGATATAATTTTTAGCATCAAAATTGACCTGCATCATTATGTTTCCTAACCGTGAAATGATGAAAATATCTTATTCATTAGAAGAATAACCTTAATGAGGTCACATACATTTAATCCAACCAACTACCCAACGTAATATATGTAAACGATTTACTAAATACAATAACAGTAGTAGTTGTTAACGAATTTACAGTTTATTTCAACATTAAATTCATTTAACAATTTCACCACAATACCGTAACATAAACTTAATCACTAGAATTTAATTCTTAACTGCTTGTTAGTGGTGATTAATATTGGAATGCCAATTTAGATTGTCCTTAATGTTAATTTAAATTAACATATATTGACTTAATTGCAATTTAGAATTGTTGAATTCAATGCTAATATAAAATTGTAAATGGTGAGTAATTGAAATTTGGCTTTAGATGGGTAATCTATGTTATTTTTAGACTGTCAATATGGAATATTTTAGACGTGATTAATGGTTGGGATGTTGATGAAGTCTTATGTTGGTTAGCGTCTTATTTGTGTCATCCTTTTGCGTCTCGTCGACCTATTGTTGGGGTTGGGGTGTGGTTTTCTATCGGTATTCGGTTTCTAGCGCGTCAGATTTATCTACATTCCTCAGTCCTGATAGGATGAGTGGTGCCAAGGTTGTCGACGATTCTATCACCTGGGGATGACATGATTCTTGATGAGGGGATCATGGCATGCCCTGTGGGATAGTGACAAATGAGATCTTGGCTCGAGTCGGTGTGTTCTGTGTGAGTGTTGTCGGGCGTTGCAGGTTTCTTTTGGCGCGTGGGTTGAACGCCTTCAGGAATTGGGTTCCCGTGCCTTAAGGTTATCGTCTTGTTCATATAGGCCATTGTGTCAGGATGGGGATGTTGTCCCTTATCTTGTAGGCACGATTGTTTTTGTGTCGGGTGGGTAGTCGTTCCTCCATGTTATTTTGTGCATGTTTTGCCTAGTCGCCCTTGTGCTTGTGTGTGGTGTCATAGTTTCCTATTGCTTGGGTTGCATGCTTCTGTTCATCATCTGTGGTGTGGTCAAACTGTTTTTGTTGTTGCCTTCTTTCCCTAAAAACAAAAAAAAAATTCACTTATGTTTCGCTTGTAGTCGTAATGAAGGAGTCGTTACATATGGTATTAGAGCAGGTTCAACCCGTGACTTGGGATCACTACAGATTTCGTTGATATGATTTGATTATAATGTTGCTAATTGAGTTGAATTATATTCGTGCAGGTAATCATGGTTAGAGGACTCCACAGAGGCAGACGACAGGTTTCTAGGGGAGGAGGCTCGACACCTCCAGTAGCATCCATGCCTGAGGGGTTGAACCCCCAAGGAGACGAACAGGTTGTCGAGTAGGAGCATATAGCGGTGGGTGATGTGGTTGGTATGATGAGGTATTTTCAATGGATTTATGAGGCACTGATCATCCGTTTGGATAGAGATGAGGCCAGAGCATCGGCACCCCCTGAGGGTCCATCACGCGCTTCGGTTGGTACTGGTAGCATTCACCGTGAGCTCGAGAGGGTCAAATTTCCTGAGTTCTTTGGTGCCCTGGACAGGGAAGTCGCCAAGGCATGGTTGGAGAATATGGAGATGTGATTTTCACTTCAGGATTATACCTCCAACATGAAGGTCCACATGGTGGTATTTCAACTGAAGGGGAGCGCTCTTCTATGGTGTAGGACACTCCTACCATAGCTAAACATGGTCGTCAAAGATGTGTCATGGGAATTATTCGAGGAACGATTTCGAGAGAGGTACCTATAATAGGAATTCATTGAGTGTCAACTTAACGAGTTCAATGCCTTATGATAGGGCGGTTGTATGTTGTCCGAGTATGAGGACTGTTTTATGGAGTTTCTCTGGTATGCTCCGCATCTTAACACGGAGAAACTTAAGGTCAAAAGGTTTGTGTTTGGCCTTAATGGAAGCATACATGAAAATGTTAGGATTATGATGCCTCAAACCTTGCATGATGTCATCCAGAAGGCCCTCATAGCAGAGGAGGAGCTTATCAATGGGGTTTAGAGCAGGACTCCAGTGAGACCGACAGGGTAGGTGTCATCTGGTGCGCAGTAGCATAAGACACTAGTCATACATATGCCTGGATATCATGGCTTCCAGAGAGGATCCACTTTCACTACACCTCGATGAATGACGCTTCAACATTTGACACCTTATCAGGGACCACAACATCAGCAACAATGTCAACCGCAACAACAATAGTTTAGGCCTGTTCAACAAAATAGACCAGGATTCCAGGCCACTGGGTGATCATCTTCTACTTCGGGTACCGGGACTACTGGACTGAAGAAAGGGTGTTGGATGTGTGGGGAGCCACACTACCAATGTGACTTCTCTATTGGGAGGAATAGAGCATCTGTATTAGCCAGACCCACTACAGTGGGAGATTTGGGAAAGGCCCATCGGATTCATTCAGTGGTGAATAACCACCAGGCAGAGCACCAGTTGACTATGCTCGAGACATCAGGTATCATCGCTGACCAGGCCCTTAGTATCTTGATAGATCCTGGTGCTACTGAGAGTTTCATTTCTGGTGTGGCTCTAAAAAGAATTAAGGTAAAGGAATTCGAACAGGATGAGATTATCTTCGTAGAGATGGATTATGGAGCCAAACAGAAGGTTGGAGGAAAGGTTATGGGTTGTATCCTTAACCTAGGAGACTTTGTCACCAGGGTCAGCCTGTACATCACAATATTAGGATCTTATGACAACCTGATCGATATGGATTGGTTGGAATTGCATGAGACGATACTAAACTGTAAGACGAAACGGTTGAGCTTGGTCGATGAAAAGGGAAAGAGACACATGATTGTAGGAAGGAACCAGAAATTTTCCCTGAGGTTCATCTCTTCCTTGCAGCTTTGGAAGAGCATGCACAAGGGATGTAAGATTTATGCGATCCTTGCGTTAAATGAGAAGGGAGTTGCGGAAGGTCTATAATACCTTCCTGTGGTGAGAGAGTTTGCAGACGTCTTTCCAGAGGAGTTACCTGGGATGCCACCAGAGAGGGAATTGGAGTTTACCATAGACCTAAAATCGAGTACTGAACCGATAGAGAGAATGCCTTATCGGATGTTGACCCTGAAGTTACAGGAGTTGAGAATGAAACTGAAGGAGTTTCTAGACCTGGGACTGATACGTCCAAGTGTGTCGTCATGGGGTGTGCCTGTTATTTTCATACAAAATAAGGATGGATCGTGGAGGATCTACATTGACTACCATCAATTGAACAAGGAAACGATCAAGAATCAGTATCCGTTGGCGAGGATTGATAATTTGTTCGATCAAATGAAGGGCACAATGATGTTCTCAAAGATCAACTTGCGATCAGGATACCACCAGTTACAGAATGAGGAGGATGACATCCCTAAGACCACCTTGAAGATGAGGTTTGGACATTAGGAGATTACTGTTTTACCATTTGGACTGACGAAATCCCTAGGGGTATTCATGAGTTTTATGAACGGGGTGTTCCATGATTACTTGGACAAGTTCGTCCAAGTATTCATTGACGATATTTTGATTTACTCTTGGACAATGGAGGAGCATGACAAGCACTTGTGCTTGGTACTATAGTGTCTTCGAGAGCACAAATTGTATGGGAAGTTGTCCAAATGCTCATTTTATCAATCGAAGATTCAATACTTAGAGCATGTCATCTCCGGCGAAGGTATCATCGTGGATGCCGCAAAGGTCAAGGCTATTATAGAATGGCCTGTGCCGACGAATGTCCCGGAATTGTGTAGCTTCATGGGTTTAGCAGGATACTATCGACGGCTAGTCGAGGGATTTTCAAAGATAGAAAATCCAATCACGGAATTGCAGAAGAAAAACAAGAAGTTGTTTTGGACCAAGAAATGCATGGAAGCATTTTGTAGGCTCAAGGAGTTGTTGACAATAGCACCGATACTAAAGGTCCCTGACATGGACATGGACTTATTGGTATGCACTAACGCATCCAAGGAAGTCTTAGGCAGAGTCTTGATGCAAGACCATCGAGTGGTCGCTTGCATCTCGAGGAAACTGAGAAGGCATGAGGAGAAATACACGACACATGATTTGGAGTTGTTAGCCATCGCTTATGCCTTGAAGGTTTGGAGACACTACCTTGTTGGATGAAAGTTTGAACTAAAGACAGACCACTGTGGACTACAACACATCTTTATGCAAAGCGACCTGAATGCGTGGAAATGACGTTGGTCGAAATTACTTAGCGAGTACAACTTCGATATGACTTACATAAAACGAACAATGAACCGAGTGGCAGATGCATTGAGTCAGAGACCACACATATTTTCAGTGTTTCCTCTTCAGACGAATCTACATGAAAATATTATAACTTTATAATGTGACGATGACTGGTACAAAGAGGTCGAGGGTTTTATCGCACAAAACACAATGATGATACCATGATTTGAAGGATTTATGTTTGACGCTGATGGATTACTGAGGTTTAAAAATCATATTTACGTACCATCGAACGATGAGTTGAGGAGTTTGATCCTAAACAAGGCTCATAGAGCACTATACATGGCTCACCTAGGAGTCATGAATATGAGGGCCGAACTTAAACCCTTATTCTTTTGGAAGGGAATGAAGGCAAATATAGTCAACTATGTGGCCAGATGTCTAGAATGTCAGCAGGTAAAGGATGAGCATAGACATCTAGTAGGATTACTACAACCACACGATATTCCAAAATAGAAATGGGAGGTTATTTCGATGGAATTTATTATTGGATCATCACTGACGGAAATGAGACATGACTCAATTTTCGTAGTAATAGACATTATGATGAAGAGTGCTCACTTTATTCATGTGTGTATGACGTATCAGGCACCTGAAATAGCTAGAGTTTTCATCAGTGAGATTGTGAGGTTGCATGGTGTGCCTAAGAGGATTATATCTGATAGCGGATTAGTGTTTACTGGATGATTTTGGACGAGTTTCCAAGAGGCCTTGGGAACCCAACTTAACTTCAGTAATGCGTACCACCCGGAGACTGAAGGGCAGACCAAATGAATGAACTAGACCTTGGAGGACATGTTGTGCATGTACGTGATGGACCAACAAAAGAGTTGGGAATAATTCTTGCCACTGGTGGAATTCACTTATAACAACAGTTACCAAAGCACCATTAAGATGGCGCCTTTTAGAGTTTCTTTACGCACGACCATGTCAGATGCATTTTAGTTGGGATCGGCTTGAGGATAGGGTCCTGGTGGGACCAGAAGCGATCCAAGAAATGGAAGAGAAAATGCAAACAATAAGACAAAGGAATAAAGAAGTGTAGGATCGACGTAAGAGTTATGGAAATGCGCACCGTGCTGACCGTAGTTACGAGGTTTGCGATCGAGTATTCTTGCAGGTTAAATTGCATAAGAGTTCGATCAAGTTTGGAAAGGGAGCTAAACTCTCTCCTAGGTTCATGGGACCGTTCGATACTGTGGAGAGAAAGGGGCCTGTGGCCTATTGACTAGCCTTGCCTGATTCTTTGAGGCGTATGCACGATGTTTTTCATGTATCTGTTTGGAGACATTATATTAGTGATCCTAGACATGTTATTGACATGAGTTCTTTGTAGGTGTCGGATGAGGGGGCACTCACGAGTGAGCCAATACACATCCTGGATCATCACATTTGACAGCTACGACATCAGACAATAGATAAGGTCAAGGTCTAGTGAGACAATTATAGTCCGCACTCAGCAACCTGGGACGACGCATATGATATGTGCCAGCAGTTTCCATTTTTGTTTGATAGATAGACTTATGATACTGTGATACACATTATTTCGGAATTTATATTGTGAAACTTTGGGACAAAGTTTAGACCAAGAGGGGGGTGTATGTAACATCCCTCTCTTGTGCACTAAGCGGACTTATTCTTTGAGGACACTTGCTCGCAAGTGATCCAGATTATTATGCTATTAAAACATTGATTTGATTATGAGTCATTATTGGTTGTTGACATGTTTTACTACACTGACATAGACATGTGCTATTGATTTGGTTTTACTGAGTGTGCAGGATTTTGGACCTTGAGGATGCAGAGGCATCGATGGAACCACTTGGACTCTGGATCGAGTCGGGGAGTGAACCATTGGGAGTTGACTGTTTTATAGGTGATATTAGTGCATCTGGTTAGATCATATGATTATGGATATATTGCTGGCATGATTCGTTGATGATACGGGTTGATGATATCTTGTCAACTAGACTCACATGTGGAGTAGAGGGGTCATGCAGGACTACCAGAGATGTTGAGGAGATGTGTGGATAACAACCCTACCACAACTTACTAGCACTCCCGCCATGGATCAACATGTAGGTTAACGATGCCATGAGGGAAGACTGTGATAGTTGCTCACGATGATTCTAAGGGGCGCAAAATAAGGCAAGGGCCTTATTCCTTAGAGGCCCTTAGTCTCCCACAAGTTCACCTGGTGGAGTATTGACTCCAAGGGTTTTTTATGTCTACCAAGTCAGTCAAGAGGCGAGTGGCACCCTTGGAGCATGTGGTGCATCCTGAAGGACACGTCATGAAAGAAAAATGGAAAGAGGCGAGTGGCACCCTTGGAGCACATGGTGCATCCTGAAGGGCACATCACGCAAGGGAAACAAATGAGGTGAGTGGCACCCTTGGAGCACCTAGTGCATCTTGAAGGGCATGTCACATGGTTAATGATAAATAAATGAACCCAGATGGCCTTAGGACTAATAACGTGATAATAATTTTTTAAAACAAATTCCCTAATAAAATGTCGCCCAACACGGAAATTAAAGTCTAGGTCTAAGTTATACTAGTGACAAAATTTTCTCTATCCTTTAATATATATATATATATGTATGTATGTTTAGAAAAAAATAAAAATAAAAAAAATAATTGCTTTATTATATTATGGTAATTTAAGGTTTATTAATTAAAAAGGGAAAAGGGAAAAAGTTAATTTCTACACCTACCAAATTGAGTTCTAAATGAAAAGGCGGAAGAGGGAAAATCTAAAATATTAGGAAACTAGGAAAAGAAGGAAACATAAAAAGAAAAAGGAAACACAAGGGGATAAGCATAAAGTCAAACTTAGTAAGGTATTTACCATTTAAGAACTTTCTATTTTTAAACTGAACTAGCAAATTAACAACRGGGAAAGTCATTAAAACTTGTAAGGGAATTTGGGGACACCTAGGAGCGATTCTAGGAGTGACTCTAGGTGGGTGAGGGAAATAAGGGTAATTAATTAATTAAAGAAATTAGTTTTTGGAGGAATGAAGGGGATGGGTGACACATGTACGAGGAGGATTTTTATGAATTAATTTATTAAACTTTAAATAAAATGGGATTTTGGGACAGTAAGGGACTTCATAACTCTATATAATGGAGGGAGGAGAAGGATGAAGGATTCCTTCTTATCTGTGTAACTTTACGCTGCAGAAATATATACTTGACTAACTTAGCTTGTGGGAGTTGGGATATCCATCTCAGTGAGGAGTGGTAGCTTAGCCTTGTGAGGCGAGATGGGAGATAGCTAATTCTCTGGTTAATGTGTGTGGCCCCTTTGAATCTTGGGGGGATGAGGGAGAAGAAGAGTACCCCTAGAGTTGGCTGGGAGGTACCGGTGAAGTATCATTGGTCGGAAAGAGGGAGTCTCATGAAGCGCTCGAGACATCAACTTATAGCGAGCGATCAGGCAATGGCACACTTTCTTTATTTTTGTATGGTAGATTGTAGTAGGATTTATGCTTTGGTTCTGCATGTTTAATTGGGTAAGAAAATTGATTGTCTTAGAGTTCTAGTTGATGACTGATTTTTCCATAGCCTATAGCCCAATGAATGATTGAATTCCATGGACTTTGATTCCCAACATGTCTTGACCACCCTATGGTGTATTGATTTGTGAAGATTGTGGTTGTTTTTCCTTTCATCCCTAGCTCATCAATCCTTGCCTAAGAAGTCGCCTAGGATCCTGATCTATGGTTGTCGTTTTGACCTTAATAGACCTATGGATCTCAACACCCTACTTTTTTGTGCATGGATGATGAACGAAGGACATTCCTGTCAGTCGTCTACCTCCGTGATTGTCCTTGGATGATTTTTGTCTTGCGCCTTCTAGCAAAAGTACCTCTATGTATGAAGTTATTGCGTCCGTGTTGGTTTATCCCTGCAATCATTTCAATGACTTATCCCATTGGATCCTTGCGTTCTCTTACTATTGTCATCCTTTTTATATTGGTATCCTAGAATGTAAAAAAACAAAAAGGATTTAACTTCAATCTGCATTTTTATATTGGCATCCTGGAAATGTAAAAGATTTAATTTCAGTCTGCATTTTTATATTGGTATCTTGAAAATGTAAAATATTTAATTTCATCCTATATTTTTATGTTGGTATCCTGGAATGAAAAAAGATTTAACATCAATCAACGTTTTTATATTTTGTACACTGGAATTGGATAAACTTTCTGTGTTAATTCTTAGTTTGCGTTGTAACGATATCCTGGAAATGGAAAAATGAATTAAATTCTCTGTCTGTGTTTTACATTTGGTATGCTGGTAAGAAAAACAAAGCGTTTTGTTTTCTTGTATGCTTTGGCATTGGAATCCTGGTAGTAAAAAGGGAAGCCTTGGTTTATTCATCCATCTCTGCGTTGTTTGTTTTTTTTTCTTTTACCCTGGTGTGTTTGCCAGTGTTTTACCCTTTTAAATAAGTACTGCAACATGAATGTCCTTCTGGTGTGTCCTTGACCAGCCTTTTACCTAGAAAACATGACTGAGTTGCATTAAAAATTTACTGCTACTGATACTTGATGCCTGGCAATTTTGTGATTAATTGATGCCATGTTTTTTCCCTTCGAAGGTTGACTGAATTGTTGATTGATTGCCCGCGATTTTTACCATTTAAATGTGATTGCGTTTGTTTTTATTAACCAAGAAGTTTCTAGAGAAATGATCTCTGCGTCTTCCTATTGAATGCCCATGATTTTTAAAATTTAAATGTGATTGAGTTTGTTGTTACTAACCACTAATTTTCCAGAGAAATGATCTATGCATATTTTTGTTGAATGCCCACGATGTTTACCATTTACATGTGATTAAGTTTGTTGTTATTAACCACAAATTTTCCAGAGAAATGATCTTTGCGTCTTCCTGTTGAATTCCCACGATTTTTACCATTTACATTTGATTGAGTTTGCTGTTATTAACCACGAATTTGCCAAATAAATGATCTTTATGTCTTCCTATTGAATGCCCATGATTTTTACCATTTAATGTGACCGAGTTACTATAGTTGACCACAGATTTTCCATAAAAATATTGACTGAGTTCGCTAATGAAGGGACATGATTTTTATAAATTAGAATGATGACTGCGTTTGCTGGAATGCCCACGATTCTTGGCCTTTATTGATGACCACGATTTGCTGGTATATTAAATGATAGTATTGAAGTTTTCGTTCTATTACATTTTGCAAAGTGACTGCTTTATTTATTGTTGACATCCCATTCCAGATCTTACAATTGGTTATTTAGATGTTTAGAGTCCACAACAAAAAATCATCCTCGATACTTTTAATTCAAACATTATATCTATCATCTCCGGAGAAGATCCATTTGAGAAGAAATTAAAAGGTGACCAAGGAAATTGTAATTGAATTAGGATGAATGGGAGATAATGTTTAGCATCAAAATTGACCTGCATCATTACGTTTCCTAACCATGAACTGATGATAATATCTTATTCATTAGAAGAATAACCTTAATGAGGTCAAATACATTTAATCCAACCAACTACCTAGCATAATATATGTAAATGATTTACTAAATACAATAACAGTAAGGAGAGTAGAGATTGAATCTCTGGATTTATGTACCAGTAAAGAATGATAACTTTAAGAAGGGTGTATATATATAAACAACCGATTTACCAATGTAGTAGTTGTTAACGAATTTACCGTTTCTTTCAAAGTTAAATCCATTTAAAAATTTCACCACAATATCATAACATAAACTTGATCACTAGAATTTAATTCTTGACCGCTTGTTAGCGGTGATTAATCTCAGAATGCCAATTTAGATTTTCCTTAATGTTAATTTAAATTAACGTATATTGACTTAATTTCAATTTAGAATTGTTGAATTCAATGCTAATATAAAATTGTAAATGGTGACTAATTGAAATTCGACTTAAGATGGGTAATCTAGGTTATTTTTAGACTGTCAGTATGGACTGTTTTAGATGTGATTAATGGTTGGGATGTTGACGAAGTCTTATGTTGGTTAGCATCTTCCTTGTGTCATCATTTGGCATCTCCTCGACCTGTTGTTGGGGTTGGGGTGTGTTTTTCTATCGGTATTCAGTTTTTAGCACGTCATATTTATCTAGAGTCCTCGGTCCTGATAGGATGAGTTGTGCCAAGGTTGTCGACGTGTATATCACCTGGGGATGACATGATTCTTGACAAGGGGATCATGGCACACCCTGTGGGATAGAGGAGAATGAGATCTTGTCCAGAGTCAGTGCGTTATGTGTGAGTGTTGTCGGGCGTTGCAAGTTGCTTTTGGTGCATGGCTTGAATGCCTTTAGGTGTTGGGTTCACATGCCTTGAGGTTCTCATATTTTTCATCTAGGCTGTTGTGTTGGGGTGGGGATGTTGTCTCTTAGCTCATAGGCATGATCATGTTGTGTCGGGCGGGTAGTCATTCCTCCATGTTATTCCGTGCATGTTTTTCCCAGTCGGCCTTGTGCCTGTGTGTGGTGTCATAGTTTCTTGTTGTCTGGGTTGCGTTCTTCTGTTCGTCGTCTATAGTGTGGTCAATCTGTTTTTGTCGTTGCCTTCTTTCCCTAAAAACAAAAAAAAATCACTTCTACTTCGCTTGTAGTCGTAACGAAGGGGTCGTTAGAGGGGCCAGGAAACCGTAAGGAATCCTGGGGCAAGGGAGACAGATAGATTGTTCCTAGATTGCTGGGAGGTTATTCAGTTTTGGGTAGAGCTTCAACTTGGGCAGAGTTTCAAAACAACATCACTTTGAGTGAATTGTTATTATACTGAATAGTGAACATAATAGAAATTATTATAGCATTTCTATATCTAGATGTTTTTTGGTAAGGCTCTATATGGACAAGCCTTACTCATGGATTTCCGTAAATTTCTCCATAAAATATTGTCAAAAAATAATCCTTTTAATTTACACACATTTTAAATAATGCACTTTAATATGTTAATTTGGAAATTGTTTGGAGTTTGATAGAAGTCACACAATGATGAATGAAATCCACCAATTAATCCTCTTAATTTTATCTTATAATAATATTTATAGCAAGTGAAATATAAAGACATTCATAGTTGGATATTAACAATAATATTAAATACCCCGGATGGGGTGCCTAATCGAACACGAAGAACACAACACAACATAGAGCCACCCAGCCAGGCCACATGGCCACAGGTGGCAATCTCACGTCACGTCCATCCTCTCAACAAAGAGCCACTCAGCCAGGCCACATGTCCACGGGTGGCAGTCTCATGTCCCATCACTTTGGCATTTGTTGGATGGAAAATTCTTCATCGTCACCTTACTTCCCACACGCGCACCTAAAAACTTACATGCTTCAGTACCTTACATCCCTCATGCAAATATTCATGGCATTGCACGACGAGACATATCGGTCACCTCCGTGCCAAAATGAAGAGTTCCCTCATGCTCCCTTATTTTGAAGCGACCTCCCGATAGCTCATATCATTCACAGCTCTGATCCTCAGACCTGGTGTGTTTATTTCTGGAAAATTATGGAGTTCGCCAGTGCTTACCCTCCCTCCTGGTGGCTTCTGGTGCGCATAGACCCTCCCTTCATGCCACGACTCAGGGTTAGATCAAGGCGTGGTGTTGCCTAGTATCGAGCCGAGGGTAGGGAACCTCCTCCTTCAGTTCATTCGCATATGACCCTAAACCCTTATCCAACCTTTTCTCCCTACTACGCTTCAACTTCTCCCCCTCCTCTGGCTCCCATGGACGCTCAACCATCGAGAGAAGTATTTCCCCCTCCCCTTACCCTCTTAATCATCCCTTCTTCATCAAAATTGAAAGTGTAACCTGAAATTGGCCTCTCCCCCCTCTCAAACCCCTTCAGTTGTAGAGTTGAATGGTTTGATTTGATGGGTAATTCAATTGGCTATGCACCACCTCCCCCCTCTCCCTAATTCCATCCCTANNNNGTTTCACCCTCATCCCCTCTCCTGGACTCTTCTTCATCCTCCCCTCTCTCCCACTGGCCTTATCCCTTGATTTTTAGGGACACAGAGTGGGCTGAGCTCTCGATCACTCTTGACAACATCAAATAGGAGCCGGAGGACATAAAAATAGCCATATGTGAAGTGCAGTCAAGGGAAGATGATACATGGCGTAGGGTGGATAATGTGATGGAATTTATGCAAGACCTAAGAAGGGCCATGGCCAATCAAGAAAAAAGGAAAGCACAGGTAGCATAGGTATACGTCGGACCATGTCTTGGTCCAGGTCACTAATTAATTCCCATGTTTTATCTTTTTCTTAGTCATTATTTTGGCTCTGCGTGGCATAGTAGAATGTATACCTTCTTGCATTTGACACTTGGCCCTGAGTGGCCACAAAGACAAAATTTATTCTTACAAACTAGACATCAGGCAGCGGTGGTTTCCCAAATGGGCACCTTTACCCCTCTTTTGACCTTGGGCACCTGACAGAAGTGGTTTCCCAACTAGGCACTAATTCCAGGTAGTCAGATAACTCTCAGGCATCTATTTTTTTATCAGGATTTAATACAAAACCTAAATTACAAAAAAAAAACAATAATATTAAATAAACTTTTACTAAAATTTGAACAAATTGTAGAAGAAGTTCGGGGATTTGGATTAGGATAAATCCTTGGTCGTAAACCTTTTTTGGGGAAAAACTATTTTATTTGAGAATGGGCGATGGTGATTCCATAATTAAACACTTGAATTCATTTATTACTATTGTGACCTATTTTATCTGAGTTGAAGTGAATATGGATGAGGGGGATATATATTTGATCATTTCTTTTTCTTTTCCATTGGAAGCATAGTAAATACATTGGTGCTTCATGAGGTTGTTGTTTCTTTAATCTCAGATAAGGTGAGGTGAAAAGGTTTTGAATCAACCAATCAAGATTTGATTGTTTGTGGAAGGTCAAAAGAGAAAGGAAAGAAGCAAGAAAAGGGTGGATAAAAATCCCATTGGAGACACGAGTCTCCTTGAAAATATAATTCAAAATCTTGGAATTGTAGAAAGGTTAGGCATTACATAAGGAATTGAAAGTTAGAGAAGAACAATAATAAGAAGGAAAATAATGATTCTCATGATGAATATGAAAAATATTCTCAAGAGGATGGTGGAGATTCTTTGCTTGCATATTTAGAAACCCATGTAGGATAGAGTGTATGGTTCATAGGCTCTGGATATTCCTTCCCTATGAATTCCTATGAGAAATGGTATTCAGTGTATGAGAAGTATAATAGCAGGATGGTATACCTTGTTGATGATTGTCCTCTAAATAGTTTTATCATGGTAGAGTCTTGATAAAATTCCCTAATGATAGAGTAAAGGATTTCAATGGATTTTTTCATATTCTATGTCTCGCACAAAACTCAATATTAGTAATAACACTTAATTATGCATGTGTGTATGCTTTTCTCTCTTTCAAATGGTGTAATATTGTTAGAGGTGTTATGGTACTTGCTAAAGATGTTTCTGTGTGAAATTTGTTCCATCCTGATGCATGCACCGTTGAGTGTAATGTTTTTGCGATATTTGTAGTGGAGAGATATACAATATCTACACATTCACAGTTAGACCATCCTAATAAATATATTACTTCAAAAAGAAGGTTATTTGTACATAAGACAATGTTATGGAAACCAAATATTTGCCCATATATGTGGGAAGGGCCTATGTTCCTTGACAAAAAAAATATTGTTGATGGATTGAATGATTGTGATATTGAATTTGATTTTTGCAATCATGGCATATATGCAAAAAAAACTGTTGGAAGATTGGTTGTTGTCATTGATGTCAACCGTAGTCATTGGTTTTGGACCACAAGATTGATGAAGGTATTTGGACATAAAGGAAAATGCACATGAAGATACAACACCCATGGATGGATAGTATACATCATGTTGTTTTTGGTGGTATGTGGAACATCACGTGGATCCTCATGGTTGAGGAGAAATGAATTTTCGAAGATGACAAAGTGAATTGAATAAGGAAGTACATGTAGGCCTTGAATATAATTAAAGAAAATAATTACAAAATAAGAAAGTGTCAGGTCGGCCCTAATGTTAAAAGGAAGTGATATAAATGGTATAAATAAATATCACTATACATTCATTTTAAATACAAGTCGAATTTCAGAGGAAATTAGAAGTAAAGAAGGCTAGATTTCAAGGGAGGATGAAGTCTTTTGGTGATGTGTTCTAAGGTATGTTATTTTCAGGTCATATTACCATTTTCGGTATAACGTTTTTTCTAGAACGATTCAGATGGTTAAATTTCTATGGTATTAAGAAGACATGTCAAGGTACCTGTGGTAAAATTTTTAGCTCTTGATTTGCTATAATTATGGAGATACACTCTGTGGAAGATAGCGTTTTTGACCAGTCCTGAAGCTAGTCAATAAACAGGTGTTCTGGGTAAAACAATCATAACTTATTCATAGAGAATCCAAATGATGTGGGACCAATTTTATTGGAAATAGTATAGACTTTAGTTTCTTTTGTACAAGTTTCATAATAGGATGTTAAATATTGAGTGCATAGCATTTTGTACATGTTCGGTCTCCTGAATAAACCAGATTTGAATAAGGTCTACCATTATTTCTATAAATTCCTTTTGGGGAGGATTCAAGGAGTGAAACTTGAAAAAGTTTCAGAAAATACATTGAGTAATATTATCTATAGGATCAGAGTATTCCAAGAATTGAAGAATTACAGAAGTTGAACAATTCTCATGAAGCATTATCAGGTTCTATGTGACAGTTATTTGATGGTGATGATTTAATGTAAAGTTTTATTATCTCTAATATATTCTTGGGTGGAAGGAAGGGGAAAGGATGGAGAGTCAAACCCTCTCTTGATATTAAAGGATTGTATATTCCTCTTGGAGGTTTATCCCTCCCTTTACATTTGGAAGCTATAGCTACCTTTGGAAGTCATTACTTCCCTTGAACAATAACTATTGATTATTTCTCATATATTATGCATGGTGTACTATGGTGTATTGGTGCAACTCTTATACTATTTTTCATTGCTCATTGGATATAATTGAATGGTTTAAGTATAAGTTGAAAAATATTTTAAATTGTACTTGATACTAATTCACCCCCCTCTCAGTATCAACAATTGGTATCAGAGCAGGTTACCTTCAGTACAATTTAACCACTGGAAGGAAGATCCTAAGCAGAAATGGAAAACAACATTCCAAATGGGATTCCACCATTTGATGGAAGCAATTTTGAATACTGGAGTAATAGAATGGAAAATTACTTGAAATATTTTGGGATAGATGTTTGGTTCTCAGTTGCTTCAGGATACAATCCTTTAAAGAAACCAAAGGCTACAGCTCAGAAGGAAGCAAAAATGAATAACAAATTGGCAATAGATACCATCCTAGATGGATTGACAGATTCAATGAAATCCAAGGTGGGATCATCTGCATCAACAAAAGAGATTTAGGACAAGCTACAATACCTTTATGCAAGGGAAGAAGCAGAAGAAGAAAAATAAGTTGAAGCAAATTTCAACATCTCAGATTTCAATGAAGCAAATAGAGGTCAATTCTTTTGCTTTAATTGTGAAGGAGTAGAACATGTTGAATTTGAATGTCCTCATCCAAGGATTGAAAGAGATGAAAATGATGAAGAAGAAAATGATGAAGTAGAAATGATTCAACAAGAAGATGAGAATCTTAAAAAATTGAAGCATGTTGAGATTTAAAATAGCAAGCTCAAAGACACGCGTAGAAAACTAAGAAGTGAACTGGGTAGTTATGAAAAGACAGTTGTGAGCTTAAATAAAAAATTAGGAAAAATCATATACGTTGATGTATTTCTCAAGACAATCTTGGACTGCCATATCACATAGAATTCAGAGCCTACACAGAAGAATCCCTTGCAAAGGATCATGGAATCCTAATCGTCCATTCAAAATTTAGTAGTAATCAAAACCGTTAGATCAGTTTGGGATCTATCATGATCGTCGCATAGAACCAAGTGGAAGGACAGGATAAGTGGACTCCATAAGACACAAAGTATTGAAACCTCTAAATTCGTGAAGTGAACGTCGATTATCAGGTCTAATGGAGAAAATTTGGGTCAATTCTCAACCATTAGATCAAGTGGAGGATAGGTAATTAGACACTTTAATGATTTAGGATTATTAGATAGAAGTTTTAAAAGTGTCATAATCCCAAAGTGACGTCAATTATCATATCAAGGATTAAATTCAGATGAATCTATGACAGTTATATCCAGGAGGAAGACATGTGACACATGAGTTGGTCCACGTCAGCAGGATCATGTCAATAATAGATGACACATGGCCCAATCAAATGGTGAAAAATGTGAAGGTTGATGTGGTACACAAGGTGCATGAAATTCATGAATTAGGGTGACACATAGAACATAGACTTAGGTTCCATGTCATATTGAGTGACGTCAACAAGCCACGTCACTCCAGGATTACTAACTTTGGGGATATCCAAGCTTCTTTTAGCAGCTAATTTCCAAAGTTTGGAATCATGAAGTAAATCTAACTGCTGATCTACTTCGAGATCATTCTTGACCATTGATCAAACATAGTGGAAAGATAGGATAAGTGGGGACAAAGGAACAAAGTCTCAAAGTAAACAGAAACTGTTGTATTGAGTTAACGAAAGATCCACGATGGTGGACCTATTTGGTGATTCGGTGATAATTGAAGGATAGCGTAAATCTCAAATTCTTAGAGCCCGAGATTGTCGAACCCCCAGAATCATGTCATCTATCAAATCAAATATGTGTGGAAATAGTCAACTCCAGCATTGACCAACTTAAGATATAAATGAAGTTAAGTCACTGAAAGGATCTCGGAGTCCTATAATGTTGAAATGAACGAGGACCATCCATATTAACTGAAAAATTGAGTCGTGATCATCGATTTCGTTGAAGCCTCTTGATGAGAGAGGATTATCCATTCAATAGGAGATTAAATATTGATCGTCTCATATACTAGTGAAGACAATATACGCACATCGACAAAGTTTACTTTGACAAAATTTACTCCAAGAGAATTGGAAGATTACAAAGGACAARAATCTTGAAGTCCAAAGTACCAGAGAGATTGGTTCCAGTGTTGATCACGTGATAAGGTAAAGAAGCTAATAAGGATCGCAAAAGGGCCTAGAAGTAAATAATCCCCCAGACATTTGAATGAGATATTATGTAGAATAATAAGGATAGAAGGATAAAATCACTAATATAAAAACATTTGTAATGGATAAGACCGTGGTTTTGAGCCCACGGTCACAAAGGGAAGGGGATTGAAGGAAGCGCCTCATGTATAATTCTTTTGCTGTAAAGAACTTAAGGCTGTTGGATCATGTTGTCATTGATGCCAATGGTTTGATTGATTGATGTGATTGATTGATGTCAAGTGATTGATTGATGTCAAAGGATTGATTGATTGATGATTTATGTAATATAATATGTATTGTCCTTGATGAGAATGCATAGATGAAGATGGATCGATGAGTTGTGATTGATACATGATGAAGATGGATCGATGTGGTTCCATTGGTATATGATGCATTGTTGGAAAAATGTATAGATGACTCATTATTTTCATATCATGATTGATAAGGTGTACAAATGGATGAACTCCAAAGTGGTCCCCTTATGGTGAAAGCCCTCACGGGAAGACGCTTTACGGATTGAGTTATCGTAGAAGAATGGTTGGAGGACCCATGCTTGTATGAGGAATAAAGAGATGAAGATCAAGGAAATTGTTGGTGAAAATATCCTAGATGGATAGTTCCTGTCATGCCATTTCTGGTGGTATGTGGAACATCACATAATTCCTCACGGTTAGAGAGTTATGGCCATGAGAA
>JASDQU010436021.1:74731-85169 GCA_032191745.1 Picea mariana
AGGAAGAAGTGTACATTGAGAAACCAGAAGGTTTTGAGACCTTTGATAGAGAGTCGCATGTGTGCAAACTCAAGAGAGAACTGTATGGGCTGAAGCAAGCACTCCGTGCTTGGTACACTCAGATAGACAGCTATTTCACTGGATTGGGCTTCACCAAAAGTGAAGCAGATGCGAACCTATACCAATTTGTGGTGGAGGGTAAGCTTTTGATCATTGTGCTTTATGTTGATGATTTAATATTGACTGGTGATGAGAAACTGATAAACTCATGCAAGGATGACCTTGCAAAGGATTTTGAGATGAAGGATTTGGGATTTCTTCATTATTTCCTTGGTTTGGAAATATGGCAGCGAGATGGTGAACTTTTTGTGTCTCCAGGAAAGTATGCAAGAGAGATACTGGGTAAGTTTCACATGGAGGGCTGTAAACCCAGGGATACTCCTCTTCCAGGAAACTGGAGGAAAGAGGATGCTACTTCTGGAGAGGTAGTGGATGCTATTGTCTATCGACAGTTAGTGGGTTCACTAATGTATTTAGTGAACACGAGACCAGACATTTGCTATGCGGTTAACCATCTAATTCAAGCATGGTTAAGCCTACCAAACTATTTTGTAAGGCGGGGAAGCATGTCCTGAGATATCTGAAGGGAACATATGAGTATGGATTATGGTACAAGCAGATGGATGAGGTGAAGTTGCATGGCTTCACGGATATAGATTGGGCGGGCAGCCCAACGGACAGAAAGAGCACATCAGGAGGGATCTTTAGTATCGAATCTACAGTTGTTTCTTGGTACAGCAGGAAACAGAGATCTGTGGCACTTAGTTTAGCAGAAGAAGAATACATGGCAGCGAGTCAAGCTGCATGTGAGGCTATCTGGATGTGGAAGATCTTGATTGGTTTGTTTGGTTCTCATTTAGATCCGACAGTGATTTATTGTGATAATCAGAGTTGCATTAAACTCTCGATTAATCATGTGTTTCATGACAGATCTAAGCATATAGATATCCGGTATCATGATCTCAGAGATTGTGTGCAGCGGAAGATCATGTTGCTTCAATACATTCCTATGGAAGATCAGGATGCGGACATTCTGACGAAGGTGCTCACCAGGAGAAAATTTGAATATCACAGAAATAGGATTGGGGTAAAGGATAATCCCTTTCTTGTTGAGAGGGAGTGTTGAAAAGTCAACAAGAAACATGTGTCTAATTTACTTTTCCCTTAATTAAATTAGTCAATAAATATTAATCTGTTATCTCATTAATAACTGAGTGATTTGGAATTGTAACAGAATTGTAAGTGTAGTTAAGTGAGTTAAGCTTAGTTGTATTAGTGTGAGTTCAGTGAATTAATTATTCATTAATTCACAATCAGTTAAACTCACATGCAACTGAAGACTTGCCACGGCTAACTACATGCATGTCATTCCAATGGACACCAGTTGAGATAATAGGTGAAAGGGACAGTTGTCTATCAGTTGTGATTTGTTCACACATGCAGTGGATATGCTTATGAGCATGTGCAAATGATTCATTCGATTCATTGTGAGAATTTGGATTGCAGAGTTTGTGCAGAGGAGGCAAGCTGTCTGGACACGGAAATTGGCGCATGTATTTGCTAATTTGTGTATGACAGTGTGAGACGATTGTACTGAGAGATCTTGGATTAGATCTTTGTATGAGATTGTTTCATGATTCATAATATACATAATATATGATAGTGGGGTTTTTAGCTTTACACTTTCCCGATAAAACTTCTGTGTTGTGTGTTATTGATATTTCACTTTGTGCATTGTGGTTGTGATCGTGGTTTAAATTGCTTCCGCAATAATAGTAGAAGCGATTCTGTATTTAACAAGTTGTGGTAAGTGTTAGATCAGGAGAATCGCAGGAATACTCGTTTGGGTATCGAAATTTCTACAATTATCTTGAAGTAGCAATGAACTTGTTTGGTGTCAATATTTTTGAACTACTCTACATTCCTTAAGCTGTTTCCAAAAAATGAATTATGCATGACGTAATTCCTTCAATCCAATTCCCTTTATGACCACAGGATCAAAACAACAGACTTATCCATTCCAAACATTTATCTATTAGCATTTTTATCTTTCCACCCTTATTCTTCTACATGGGACCATATTTAAATGTTTGAGGGATTATTTACTTCTAGTCCCTTTGCACTGATTATTAGCTTCTTTACCTTATCACACGACTGACACTTGAACCAATATCTTTGGTACTTCGGCCTTCGGATTTCCAGCCTTTTTAATCTTCCAATTCTCCCAAAGTAAATTTTGTCGAAGTAAGCTTCATCGAAGTGCGTATACTCTCTTCACTAGTATATTAGATGGTCAATATTTAATCTCCTACTGAATGGACAATCTTGGATCATCCAAAGGCTTCAACAAAATCGACGATCAAAACTTAATTTTCAGTTGAGATGGAAAGTACTCATTCATTTCAACATTCTCAGACACCAAGATCCTTTAAGTAACTCAACTTCCTTTATCTATGAAGTTGGTCAATGTTGGATTTGACTATTTCCATGCAACTCTGATTTGACAGTTGACAAGATTATGAGGCTTTGACAATTCAGGACTCTAGGAATTTGAGCTTTACCCTATCCTTAAATTATCACCGAAACACCAAATAGGTCCACCACCGTGGATCTTCCCATAAATCATTCTAGTGATTTTTGATTACTCTGGGACTTCGTTCCTTTGGCCCTTCTTATCCTATATTTCCACTACGCTTGATAAATGGTCAAGAATGATCCCAAAGTAGATCAATGGTTAGATTTACTTCGTGATTCTAGCCTTCAGTGATTAGTTGATAAAATAATCTTGGATATCCCTAAAGTTAGTAATCCCAAAGTGATTTGGCTTGTTGACATCACTCAAGATGATGCCGACCCTAAGTCTGTGTTGCACATGTTACCCTGATTCATGAATTTCATGGACCCTATGTGCCACATCGACCTTGACATTTTTCACCATTTGATTGGGCCATGTGTCATCTATTCCTGACATGATTCTAATGATGTGGACCTACTGATGTGCAACATGTATTCATCTTGGATCTAACAGTAGTAGATTCATTTGAAGTTCATCCTTGATCTGAATATTGATTTTACTTCATTACTATGACAATTTTAAAACTTTGATATAATAAGCCTGAATTGTTGAAGTGTCGAAGTTCCTATCCTTCGCTTGATCCAATGGTTGAGAACTGACCCAAATTTTCTCCCCGATATCTGAAGGTTAGCATTCACTTCACGACTTTGGAGGTTTCAATATTTCGTGTCTTATGGGGTCCGCTTATCCTATCCTATCCTTCCACTTGGTTCTATCTGACGATTAGGATATATCCCGAACTGATCTAACGATTGTGATTACTCCAAAATTTTGAATGGACGATTAGGATTCCATGATCCTTCACAAAGGATTCTTCTGTGTAGGAGATATCTTCTGCATAATATAATGGTCTAAGATTATTCTAAGAAATAAATCAATGGACAATATTCTTCCTTTATTCTTTTGGAGTTTACTGTGGGGATTTCAATCTTGATAGCACTTCTGTAATTTTCTCTCCCTTCTAATATTTTCTTCATCCTTTCCAAAGACCTTAACATTGCATGTTATGATTTTGTGTGTGTATTATTTGTACAATTTCCGCACTATCTCTCCTGATATTTAGGAACATAGGATCAGTCTTGATCCTATCCTAATAAAAAGTGATCACTAATTTCTTTTTCCCCAAGGTGATCTTTCTCTTCCCCAGGGTGATCTTCCTTTTCCTTTGATTAATGCACATTTTTTACTCATGTTTCCATCAATGACAACACAATCAATAATGCCAACAATATCCCCCTTTGGCATTAAGGGAAACATATATGTAAAAAAATACTTTTTCTCTCCCTATCACTGATCTCATTTTCAAGATGGAGGATTTGAACTTTTACTTATACCAAATACTAATACCAAATTTGTTTTACTATTTTTCTCCCCCTTTTAAATCAATGACAAAGAGTTAAACTTTTACTGCTTTTCTTCCCTTGTGAACGTGTCAGTTTTTATCTCAATTTCTTGGGATTTTGGGATACCAATTTTTTTTTGTAGTGATCAAGTATTTTAAATCTAATCCAATGAATTCCTCATTTGATGACCAAATTAAATACTCCCCTTGAGATTTTACTATTTGATAGGGTTTTATTGTCTTCTCCTTTGTCATAAAGGACAAGGGTGTGAATCTTATTGATACTTTTCATATGTTTCTTCTTCTTCTTGATATTCTAATTTTTGCAAGAGTACCAATTTACACAAATTGATACTGGTTGATCATCAATAGTGATACCAAATTAACATTACCAATTGATCATTTTCCATTTATAATCAATTCTTAAAGTATGTTATTACTTTTAGTTCTTTGATTCCAAGAGATTTTTGCAATTCTTTGATACCATTAATAATATTTCTCTGTTCATACTATGTATTTATATATTTTGAACTCCTTTGTTTCTTCCTGCTTTAGATATTATTTTTTTTATGCATATCACAATTATATATACTGGTTTTTCCTTTAGAGTTCATCATCATCACCAATGTTTTGTGCACCCAAAAGTCTTTTCATCACCTTATTTTTGCATTTTTATTTCATTGGATAATGGACTATTTATTTGCATGATATTGTCAAGATCTTATATTGTTTCATTGTCTTATTTAGGAAATCTCCTTTCTTCACCCATCATTTTCTTGTTATCAATTTCTTCATTTTCAAGTGCCATACCATCTTTCTTTATTTCTATTTCATATTTTATTCTCCATATCTTTTCATGAGATATTTTGTTTGTTGGATCATTCTTTTCTAAATTTTTCCTTTGATATTTCTCATCTCTTCTTTTCTTCCAACCTTCATTATCTTTTCTTCCTGACTTGTATGAATTATTTCTCATGCATTGACGTCTTGATTTTCTGCAGTTTTGGGGTTTGTGGCCAAATCTATCACAATTGTATCATCTTATGGTATGACAAAATTTTGTTGTGTGGCCAACATAATTGCATCTTCAACATCTCATTAAGTTATTGTACCTTCTTGAATGTCTCCTTTCAAGACTCTTTCATTCCAATGATTTGTGACCAAATTTATGACAAGAAAATCAATAACCATTGAAGGTGTTTCCATACTTGAGTCTGTTGTGACATGATAAGTTTCTTGTTTTTTACTTTTATAGATTTCTTGAAAAAGTTCATGGTTTGTTTTTGGTTTATGATTGTACCTTTTTCTTTTGAGGAGTATGATCATTTATCATGTTTTTGAATGGTGCCCCATTTTCCACTTTCTTCTTTCTTAATGTATCTCTATATGCATTCTGAGATCTCTCTCCTACAAGTCAATGAAAGACTCTTTATCTCCCGTCATGTGGAAGGAAGCGCCACTATCCAAATACCACACTGATCCCGATGCACTTGATGCCATGCATGTGATCAAAGCGAAGTCAAGCTAAAATTGTGAGACAAGAGCCTCACCAGTTGCAGCTCCAACAACCATCTTGTTCTTCTTCTTCTGCGGACAGTTAGTAGCAAGATGCCCACGTTCATGACAGTGAAAACACTTCACTTTGGACAAATCTAGCTTCTCGACTTTAGACTCAGAATTTGATTGGAATTTCTTCCCTTTCCCTTTCCTTGCCTTGGCAGTCAAATCACAATCCTCTTCATCATCACGCTTTGATGAAGATCCATCTCTGGTATTCCGCCTGAACTCCTCTTGCACCAGATCTGACCATAGTCGTTCCCAATCCAATAACTTTTCCCTTCCGTTGACAAATTCTTGATAACTGTGCCAACTCTTAGGAAGCCCTAGGAGCGCCAAGCTCACCAAATCATCATCATCGACTGTTATTCCCACACTTCCAAGCTCACCCCGACATTGGACAAACTTTGTGAGATATTTTGGAATGGTGTCGCCTTTCTCCATCTTAATCTTCCTGAGTTTATCTTTGAGCGCCAATTTCCTATGGTCGCTACTGTTTTGGAACAGATCTGTCAAAACCTTTCACATTGCATATGGTGTGGTTTTCCCATGGAGACTTGAGACAATGTGGTCTCGTACTCCCTCCAACAGAATCCTCCTCGCCTTTGCTACTTTCTTTTTCCATGCATCAAGATTTGTCGTGTCTGTCGCAGCTGGCTTAGGAACATCTGCGTCAATGTAACCCTTCAATCCATTGTCTTCGAGCACTGCCTCCATCCTGTCCTTCCATGCAATGAAGTTGGAGCTGCCTTTGAGTGCATACTCCAACCTCAAGCCATTGAAAGACATTTCGATCTTGAATCAAGTGTCTCACCAAGAAAATATTGCAAATTTGAATGTTATCCAACCCAAAACTCAACCCCTTCACTTTCCCCTTGCCCTGGGAGGTTCGCACCCTACCTGAGAGCAACCTGAGGGGCGTTCACACCTTGCCTGTGTATAGGTTGCGAACTTTCTTGGACTATTCGCACCCTGCTAGTGTATTCACCTGCGAGAATTCCCTGGAGGTTCGCACCCTGCTAGTGTATTCACCTGCGAGAATGCCCTGGATTGTTCTCACCCTGCTAGTGTATTTGCCTGCGAGAATTCCAATGAAGTTCGCACCCTGCCTTTGTCTAGGGTGCGAGAATTTATGCTCTTGAAAACACCAGAAGTTTTCAGTACTAGAGTTCGCACCCTGCTAGAGACGGGACCTGCGAGAATGCAATTATGTTCGCACCTCACTTCCGTGACTCCGTGGCCTCCGTGGCTCTGATACCATGTAGAAATTTCGATACCCAAATGAGTATTCCTGCGATTCTCCTGATCTAAAAATTACCGCAACTTGTTAAATATAGAATCGCTTCTACTATTATTGCGGAAGCAATTTAAACCACGATCACAACCACAATGCACAAAGTGAAATATCAATAACACACAACACAAAAGTTTTACCGGGAAAGCGTAAAGATAAAAACCCCACTATCATATATTATGTATATTATGAATCATGAAACAATCTCATACAAAGCTCTAATCCAAGAGCTCTCAGTACAATCATCTCACACTGTCATACACAAATTAGCAAATACATGCGCCAATTTCCGTGTCCAGACAACTTGCCTCCTCTGCACAAACTCTGCAATCCGAATTCTCACAATGAATCGAATGAATCATTTGCACATGCTCATAAGCATATCCACTGCATGTGTGAACAAATCACAACTGATAGACAACTATCCCTTTCACCTGTTATCTCAACTGGTGTCCATTGGAATGACATTCATGTAGTTAACCGTGGCAAGTCTTCAGTTGCATGTGAGTTTAACTGATTGTGAATTAATGAATAATTAATTCACTGAACTCACACTAATACAACTAAGCTTAACTCACTTAACTACACTTACAATTCTGTTACAATTCCAAATCACTCAGTTATTAATGAGATAACAGATTAATATTTATTGTCTAATTTAATTAAGGGAAAAGTAAATTAGACACATGTTTCTTGTTGACTTTTCAACAATAATTTACGCATGAAGGGATAAATAAAATAACAAAATATTTGAATTTTTCTTAAGTTAAAATAAACTATTTATTGATAATATTAGAATGAAGAGGTGCAATGGTTCATTTTCAAAAGATGCATTGGTTCAATCTTATACCTATTCAAATACTATATAAACTAGAAACGTGTGGTGAAAAGAGTGTTTCTTGGTGGATATATATATATATATATATATATATATATATATATATATATATGAATGAAAGTTCATTCTATTAGGTTGGTGCATGTTTACAAGATGAGTCTTGTTATGAGGGTTGGATTGGATTCCTCACATATTAGTTGGATCTAAGGTCAACAAGATGGGTCTTTTTATGAGGGTTGGATTCCTCATTTCTTAGTTGGATCTGACAACTACAAGATGGGTATTGTATCAAAGAGTTGGATCTCTCATATTCAGTTGAATTTGAAGATATTAAATGATTGATTTTATTTGTATACATTCATGTTAAATAAATAAAAAATATATATTATATCTACTTCATAAAATTTTTGTTATACATTTTTATGAATAATTAATTGAGTTGCATATATATTATTCAATTGTTTCGGTTAATCAATGAAAGTGTGAAAAGTAGTCAAAATTTCTAGATACTGATTCACCCCCCTCTTAGTGTCAGTGTATGTTTCAACAAAAAAAAAATAGAACAATGATGGAGGGAGCTAGGAGTATGCTTAGTGGAGTTGACTTAGATAATAATTTCTGGGTATAAATTGTTTCTAATATATTTCACTTGATTAGTAGGTATCCCACCTAAGCTCTTGTGGATAAGAACCTTGTGTAGGTCTAGACATGAAATAATCCCTCATGTAAATATCTTCATGTTTTTGGTGGAAAGGGCATATGCACACGTTCCCAAGGAGAAGTACTCAAAGCTTTATAAAAAGGCTATGAAATGTATCTCCATTCTCTATGGAATTGGTAAAGTGTAAAATATTTAATATTATATGGAGGGAAAATGTTTTCATAGTAGAAATGTTACTTTGAGATAATTTAAGTCTTCTCTCATAATGATGCAAGAAAAAGAGCATGAGAAGAATTAAATGGTTCATATACCACCCAATATAGAGAAAGTTGTACTAGAATATGAACAAGAATTTCATGATGGACCTTATGAGGAGGAGTTTTAAGATAGTTTGGAAGCAGAGGTAAAAACTCCACCTCAACCTGTAAGGAGGTACAATTGACAAAGAAGGAAATTAGACGTGTATAATTATAGTCCTTCATATTCCAGATCTATATTTGCTTTATATGCTAACATTCATCAAGATATATCTATGAAATAGGTAATGGATATGGAATATGAGGAGTCATGGACTCACCATGGATGAGGAAATGGATTCACTCATAAAGAATGATACATGGGACTTGATCCCATTTCCTGTTGGATAGAAACCCATGTTGGATTACTAAGAGAGGAGGTGAATAAGTAATAATGTAATTATAATCATTTTTCTCCAAATAATCCAAGTGTTATATCAATGTAGAATTATTATCCAATAATGAGCAATAAGAAATGAACAATCACACACATACATAGTACACCAGTGTTTTACATGGAAACTCAAATTGGGAGAAAACCACATAATGTTTTATCTTATATGTCTTAGAGAATTAGATACATTGGAAGCACCAACTTCCTTTATTTTCTAGCTGCAACTGGAAGGAGGCTCCAACACCCTATTTTCTCAGGCTACAACCTAAGGGAAGATCCAACTCCCCAATTCTCTGGCTACAACTAGAAGGAGGCTACAACCCCCTATGTTCTTCGGCTACAATCAGAAGATGGCTACAACCACATTTCCTTTCCCCATCCAACTACCCTGAATTAGAAGTAGAATGATGGAACCACTGTCACATTATAATTGTGAAATATACCGTTGTAAAAATGTACCAATAAACTTGAACCATGAATGAACCATCCATCAACTTGTACCTCAACCTGTAATCAACCTGTACCATAAACAAGTGCAACAAAACATGTACCAAGTATGTACCAATCATGTTTCAAGTACTCATCAACTATGAATCATCAATATGTACCAACATCATCAACTATACACCTCATGTATGTGCCAACTCATCAACTACTTGTCTCAACCATGTACCCAACTTGTACCTCAACCAAAAGCCCTCATCAATTTCATAATCCAAATATGATTTGTAAGTCTGTAATATACCTAGTGTATATGATCGTATACCTGCAAACCTTAATTTAACTTTAACAACAAGAGATTATCATTTTCATCAAACGTTTCTTTAGTCTCACAAGACTAGTTTTGGATTAGTCAACAACCCTAACTTGAAATAATCATAACTTTGTACCTGTAATGAATGAATATATGAAACTGATACACAATGTTCTTTAGTGTGTTTTATGAAATTACCCCAAGTCTCACTACTTGGAACCTCTCAGAAAAGGATTTGTGGTAAAAATGGCATACCTTGTTGAATTCTAGCTTATTCTAGAGAGCGACCTTGTAGAGCGTGCTCCACATGAAATATTTGTTGAATTAATATGAAAATGTTACACAAAATACTATAAAATATATGACCAACACATTTTTTATTACTGAATTTGTATCTGTTATGAAACATTTATGACATTTTTACTTGAAACACCTATTTTTGACTAGTTTCAGAACTAGCCACAAACCCTATTTTCCACGGAGTGTAACTCCAAAAATACAATGACCCTCAAAATTAATTTTTTACCACAAATATTTTGATATGTTTGCGCAATTTCATGGTCTGAATCATTCTATAAAAACATTTATTGCGAGAATGGTGAGATAACCTGAAAAAACCATACCTTAGAAAGCATCATCAAAAGAAATTATCCTTCCTTGAATTCCA